>CAKXYY010000036.1:0-66947 GCA_935541525.1 Dujonia railenensis
ACATGAGTTGTGATGTATGTAGTAAGACCAGTCCAAGTACTTGTAACGGTAACAGTAGGAGTTGGGACTTCAACTTCGACAGTTTCGGTATCTCCTGAACTGAATGGCAAAGTAGTTGTGGTAGTTTCAGATCCAGACCAAGTCGTTGTAAGGGTAGTGATAGGAGTAGGTACTTCGATCTCAACAGTAACAGTGCCACCAGAACTTGCTGGCAATGTAGTGGTTGCGGTGGTAGTACCGGTCCAGGTAGTAGTCACAGTGACAGTTGGAGTAGGAACATCAATCACAACGGTTTCGGTTCCACCAGAGCTGAATGGTAAAGTGGTAGTAGCGGTTTCACTTCCGGTCCATGTGGACGTGACCGTGGTAACAGGAGTTGGTACATCAATCTCAACAGTAGCAGTTCCGCCTGGTGGGGCAGTGTGAGTTGTGGTGAATGACGTACTTTCAGACCAAGTATTGGTAACAGTCACGGTTGGAATTGGAACTTCCACTTCGATAGTCTCGGTTCCTCCAGTGCTGAATGGTAAGGTAGTAGTGGAAGTACCAGATTCAGTCCATGTTGATGTGACGGTAGTGATAGGAGTAGGTACTTCAATTTCAACAGTGACAGTGCCACCAGAAGTAGCTGGCAAAGTAGTAGTAGCAGTAGTAGTACCAGTCCAGGTAGTAGTCACAGTAACGGTTGGAGTTGGGACATCAACGACAACAGTTTCGGTTCCACCAGAGCTGAATGGTAAAGTGGTAGTAGCGGTCTCAGTTCCAGTCCATGTGGACGTGACCGTGGTAACAGGAGTTGGTACATCAATCTCAACAGTAGCAGTTCCGCCTGGTGGGGCAGTGTGAGTTGTGGTGAATGACGTACTTTCAGACCAAGTATTGGTAACAGTCACGGTTGGAATTGGAACTTCCACTTCGATAGTCTCAGTTCCACCAGAGCTAAATGGTAAGGTGGTAGTGGAAGTACCAGATTCAGTCCATGTGGATGTGATAGTGGTAATTGGTGTTGGCACATCAATCTCCACGGTAGCTGTCTCCCCTGGAATTGCAGTGTGAGTAGTTGTGAATGTGGTCGATCCGGTCCAGGTTTTGGTAGTTGTAACAGTTGGAATCGGAATGTCTACTGTAACGGTTGCTGTTCCTCCTGGGGTCGCAGTTTTCGTGAAGGTGGTTGTACCATTTCCAGTCCAAGTTTGGGTAGTTGTAATGGTAGGAATTGGAACGTCAACTTCAATGGTGGCAGTGTGGCCAATATCTGTGCTGTAAGGTAATGTAGTGACTCTAGTTGTTGAACCTGTCCATGTCACTGTGGTCCAAACAATTTCGTCCCCATTCGAGCTCGCATTTGCAGATGGAGTTTTGTGCCAATCAACCAGGTCAGAATTATCCAAGGTTTCCCCGTTACAAACAATTTCGTTTACATATTGCACATTAATATCACTACCAGAGTTTGGAGTGTAAAGCCCATCTAAAAATACTCTATATCCCGCAGGGGCATCAGTAAATGAAATAACATAGGAACTCGTGGTACAAGATCCAGAGTAACTCACAGTTTCTGAAGTTTCTGGGAAAAACCAGGGGTTTATTTGGTTCGACATACCTACATGTGTGGTAGAACAATCGATCACATCTCCAGTGGTGAATACAACACCTAATTTACCACTGAATGTGGAACTACATGTAGAACCAAGTACCAAACTTTGAATATCACCAATAGAAGGTACACTACGAGCTCCATAACTTAAGACCGAAGGATTTGTGACGATGTTTAAGGTCACTCCTGCATCAAATACAGCAGTACCAGCAACTTTAGTTGAACCATCAGTCCAAACAATATCATTAGTACCTGCGGTGTATTGCGTTGAAGCAGCCAAATCTACTGCTCCTCCACCTTGTCCTGCAGAGAAGACAAATGGAAGCGATAATTGACCACTTGCTTGAATTCCTGAGTTTAATGCGCTTGATACTGTACATTGAAGCTCAGAGTAATCGACAGTAATTTCACCGCTGAAAAATGTACAATTGGCGTATGAAACATCATTCACAGTTAATCCAATGTAAGTGGTTGAAGCGGTAATTCTGAAAACATAAGGAAGATGTAAAGTGAAAGTATCTCCAGGGTTCATGGTATTTGCATCCATTGCCCAGTTAAGCACTGCTGTCCATGACATTCCTTCTGGTACTAAACTATTAAAAGTAGTTGCAGCTGGATTGAAGGTAATTGAGTCAATGCTCGAGAAGATACCTTCAATTGTTGCTGCTGACACAGTCGAAGCAAGCATGCTTAACCAAGTTATAAAGATAACATACGGTAGCATTCTTTCTCTATTATTTATATCAAATGTACGTATTTATCTTTTATCTTGTATATTCTATACCTATATTCGCTAAATATCACGATTCTGATTCTTTGTAACTTTTTCAGTCCGTATATATTTTTAATAATTATACTTTGAAAAGCTCAAAGAATGTAAGAACAACGAATAAAATTAAAATGAACGTGCTTGCTTTGAAGATTTAAAGGTTGAAAGCCAAATTCTGAAAAAAAACATCTAATTCATGCCTCTATGGCATATATAAATGATACCAACTTGAAAAGTAAATGCTCATCATTCACACATAATAAAGAGTAATGAGGCAGAAACTTGCTGCAGTTTTTGAGGCACACAGATGAGCACTGATGTAAAAGAATATGTGCGGCTTAGCCCACTTTTTGTCAGCTTTGAAAATTTTGAACTCTTTTTGGCGAAAGACTTTCGGTGCAGCAAAAGGGTAGGCGATACTTGCATGTAAACGCATGAAATATTATTTCTTAGTGCGGCTCTATTACTAAATAAATAAATAAAATAAGGGCACTCCAATGCCTTGCAAATGAAACATTCATTTTATTAGACGTAATAAGTGGGTGAAAAAGCCCTCTATGAAATCAGGGTGAACTCTTGCTTGATTTATTAATTTGATCTTGATTATTCGATCTTTGTTTAATGTCCATAACAATCCGATTACCGTGAAAGACAATAGCACTCGAAAAGCCCATGAATGGTCACTACTGATAGCAAAAAGAGCGATTAGAATAAGTATAGTGGAAAAGTTCTCACTTAATTGGGGATCCATCAAAGAGAATGCAAGTATCTTGACGTGAATGGAAGCTATAGAATTTAGAAATGTCGTTTCTTTTTTTTCATTTATCTTGACACAATTGAAGGGAGCGACAACCTTTTCGTCAAGCTGAGCTTTAAGATAATAAGTACCAATAAGAGTAATAATGTAGATCGCTTCTAACTAACTATTTGTAGATATTAGTAGGAAGGGTATTAGAAAAGGTTGTAGTTTGTTATTATCAATTCTTTCCGAAGATTAAGATATTAAAACCACAAGTTTCTAATATCCGTGTTTGCCTTGAAAAAATATTCGGATTTGCCTCATGGATTATGTAAGTGCAGTTCTGCTTGATGCGTCCGCGCAGCATGGCAGGTGTATGCAGCAGAAAAAAGAGATTTAGACGATTAGCAATTCTCCTGAGAGTTATTGTGGATCTGATTGTTCCTTTTTACGGACGCAGAAAGTCTTAAACCCTTTAGTAAGGAATCGCTATTGTTACACGCAATAAAACTGGTGTTTATCCTTACAATGACAAATTTAATTTCGAGATTTGTTAATATCGGACTAACGCTACCACAGATTCAAGATTTTAAGCGCACACTTTTCTTATTTCAAAAATAGAAGTTCTTTTAATTAAGAAATTCGTACTCTGAACATACAAGAATCACTTGAAAGATTCTTGAATGTTATGCTATAGATAGAGATTTACAAGGTAGTAAATGATATTCCTTGAAGTGGTAATCAGAAAGGAGACTATCGCAATAATGCGAGTATTTCTTTTTTAAGTAAGCCCTGCTGGTTAGACATCGATTCAACCCTCACGTTTGCTTCAGATTATGTCACCGCTCAAGTAGTTTTTGATCAGCTAATATTGAAAAGGAGAAGATTTGAGGCTTTTTTATGAGTACAATAAGGTATATCGTATTGCTCTTTCTCGCTAAAACATGAATATTCATAAAATATTTGAACTATTCCCATACCCCCTTCATATGCATCCATTGGCATTTCTATGCATGGCTCAGTTGAATTGTCTTCTATTTATTTATTTTATTCATGCATAACTTTGCACGTAATATGCAAATGTACGAAATAACTTAAAACTCAAATTAGCAAAAAAAGAAATTTTACGGATGGATTCTTCTCTTTTCCAAAAAATAACTGTCAGAACTTGTGCTTCTTGCAAGTTCAATAGTTTCATGAGTCAAACCTCTCGAAACTCTTATGTTAGGCAAGATATGCGGAGAGCAGTCGAGATTCAAATAATTTCATGGGTGCTAAAAGCTCATATGTTAGCTAAAAATGCGGAGAACAGTCGAGGTACAGGTGACTGTGAAGCTTTACTAATTATAGTAGGAAAAGAAGCTTTTAGGATTTGTTTGTTTAGGTAATTTTGTTTTTTTTCAAGTTTGTGTCCAAGCATGAAATTCGCCATCTTCTGGTTATTACTTACTTGATAGAGGCTAAATATCGATGGTATGCTAAGGTTTCAGAAATAGATAATACAATTATTTTCTGCACTTGTGTTGAATTGTATTAAAAGGCGTATCAAAAAAATAATTTCTTTTCATGAGTTTGCCAAGGTACCGTTTATTTTCACCCAAATTAGAATAATACTTCGAAAAGATAGCCCCATGCTAAATTTTCAATAGGTTTGGGTTCCTTTCTACCCCTGTAAGTATATGGGATCCTCTAGGCATTACCTTGATTTTAAAGGTAAAAAGATGTATTGTAGAGTCTCGTATCTATTTATTAGCCAAAATAAGTTTAAGCTTTAAAGCTGAAAATTTTAAAATTAGGAACATAATAAATTTCAGTCCAAGTCTATAAATCGAGAAAAAAATTAAATTATTTTTAATAGAGCCCTACAATTTCTTTAAAATGAAAAAAAGCATGCTAAATGTAGAATATGGTGAACTTAGGGTCATTTAAAACAGAAATAGTTGACTTATCTGTGCCAAAATCATCATCTACTTGAGACATCCGAACACCCATAATATATTGATAACATACTTAACACTTCTTAGCCAACTGAGAGTAGAAGAGAGCGCCCCCATGGAGTCTTATAGTTAGTCCTTACCCTTGCTTTTAATTGATAGAGTCAGTAAAACTTTCTCGCACGATAGACAGAATAAAGAAATAAAGAGAGAGAGGCAAGTAATACTTATTTTAAAAAGAAAATCACTACATTTTCTGCCGCTACTGACACCAGATTTTTTATATTTTTAGCTGGGCCCGACTGGTGGTCGGGTCATAACATCAACTCTCATTGGTTCTTGCGCATGTACTGGTACCGGTGGACCAGATGTTGTCGAACTACTCATCGCAGTCCCGGAACTTGAGTTACTCTGAATGCACCAATTACGATGGCATTGCCATGCGCGCATTTGGCATTCTCTTGAGCAGTATTTAGTCCTTTTACATCTTCGACATTTCAGAAATTCTCTTGGATAAGATTCCCATTTACCACATTCCAAGTTACCACATTGTCTTACTCCACCCTTAGCCTCATTTCTTCGACAGGAGTTTCTCATGATCACACCTGCCCAGTAGTACATATCAGTTCCTGCAAGAAAAGTGAATTTTTCAACCATGGGAAATAAATTTGCCTTTTTATATTCAACAAGTGAATCATCAAAATCCAGGTCTTCTTCCTGTGTATTTGAATCAATGTCAAAATTTTCATAGGAGTCGTAATCCCACCTACCAGTCAAATATTTCAATTTTTCCTCACGTTTGTTCATAATAGCTTCGCTAAGTTGTTTTCTTTCAACTTCTACGGTTCTATTGATAGCTTCCCCAACATGGAAGAGAGAAATTTTCCTCTCCAATTCATCAGAGACTGACTCAGCTTTAACAATATCATTATGCAATATTTGGAGCAGATTTTCAGTCAATTCAGAGCAAGTACCACAATTGACTAATGCAGATGCAATCTTATTCGAGTCACTATTACCAGTAGCATTGGTAGTAGATCCGTCTTCATCATCGCCACATAGCAGCAACGAGTCAGAACTTTGTTCATCAAGATCCTCCTCATCATAATCATCTGCTATTACACCGTTAGAGTTATTGCTTCCTTGTCTATGATTGTCGTTTTCTATAGTTTCATTATTAGCATTATTATTTCCATTCCCAATTCCATTCCCATTTCCGTTCCCATTCCTATTTTCGTCCCCATTACTCTGTTCCTTGGCGAATTCATCGTCCAAAACAAATGTTTCCTCATCGAGGTCTTTGATATCATTCAACATTTGAGGAGAATTACTAGGAGATAATCTAAATCTTTCGACGTAAGAATCTCCCTTCGCAGCGTTATTATTATTCTTTCTAGATTTTGGCTTAGCTTTTGGCCTAGATTCTATGAGAAAGTTCTTTTTCAATTTAGTCTTGAGTTGCTTTTCCAAATACAACTTAACTTGCTTATCTCTTATACTCATGTCTATAACTAAATGAGTGTTCTGTAAGTCACTCTTTAAGTAAGGGTACTTGGAAATATACGCAAGTAATTGTAAGGACCAAACTATATCGTCGTCTCTAGGGATTACAACACCAGTTTCAGTGAAATTTCTCGGAGCAATCTTAGAGATGACAAAATTCGAGTAATTATTAGAAGTTTGTTCCTCTTGCAAATACATATCTGAAAGGAACTGAAGATCACAATCCATATCGTAATCACATTCATTATAACATGAGCAGTCCAAAACATCATTTTCTTTTTCTCTACGAAGCTTTTGGATAATGTTCACTATGAGATACCTTCTTCTGACATCGTTATTGATAGATGTAATATCTTGACGTTCAGATTCATTTTCTGGGCGTGTCCTAGGCAATCCGTTCAATTTGATGATCTTGAAAAGTTGCTCAACAGTGAGGTTATCATAGTCATCACTGGTGAGATTTTGTCCACCAGAGAAGAAATGTGAACTCAGCTGATTCTGAGGATAAGAATCGATTCTTGAAAGCTGATTATTGAAGAGATCCATACTATCGTTTGCCGCCAATGAGGTAGAATTAGTTGGCCGAGCAATGGAAAGAGTGGATGGTTCTAGCTCAGGGATTGAGACATGAGGAATTACTTCAGGGAAGGCATTATGATCGTGTGCTCTTTGTTGCTCTTGAGACTGCTGTTGCTGTTGCTGTTGCTGTTGTCCCTGTAGAGGAATTTGCTGAGGAATGTTTTGAAGATTTTGAATATTATGAGGAGGAATTGTATGTGGGGCGATATTCTGCTGATTGAATTGGTTTAACGGCATTTGACCTGTTTGCTGTTGTTGTTGTTGTTCTTGTTGTTGTTGTTGTTGTTGTTGTTGTTGTTGTTGTTGTTGTTGTTGTTGTTGTTGTTGCTGCTGTTGATGTTGTTGATGTGGTTGTTGATGTTGTTGGTGTTGTTGTTGATGATGTTGTTGGTGTTGATGGTGTTGTTGTAACATCTGTCCTCTGTTGAATTGGTGTTGGTGCATTGGTAGTGGCCCAGCTTGCAGCTGTGGTTGTTGTGCTGAGATTCCTTGAGCCGGTTGACGCTGCTGGTGAGCATGATGATGTTGATGACCACCACTATTCAGACCAATACCCTGCAGTTGTGGCTGTGCTTGAGGAGGTTGACTGCCAGTAAAGTGGTCCCCATTTGCGTAGATGAACGAGCGTTCATGAATAGTCAAGTAATTATCCAACACTGTGGCAATGATAGGTAACATACCAGCTTGCACAACTCTGAGCCTGACCTTTTCCGTACCCCTAGTCCCAATCAAAACCAAACACTGGAACGCCAAAGTCCACTTCCAGGCAGTCAAGAGCTTCCGTTCGCTATTGAAAATGTTGTCGACAACATTAAAAGTCAGATTATGGCACTCGTGTAAAATCTCGATGAGTCTTTCAATACCCCCATCCATCGACAAAGTTTCTCGAACTTTGGCCAGGGATGACACCAAGTAGGTTAAGTGATTCAAGGAGTTGACAAGAGGCTTATCCGAAGTCACGTCAAGTGCCCTCCGATCGTAGAGGGATGTGGTTATGGTAACCGCCGCTTTGTTGTTGGTTATAGATTTGTAGTTGGAATCACGCATAGTAACTAGTATATGACTCTGTTGTGATTATATTATTAGTAGTGGTGTTTATTAATAATAAAAAAAATGCTTCTCTGTGTCTTTTGGAAAGAAAATCTTTTTGCTAACTGTTTCAGAATTTACGAGTTTGGTTTAATATTTGCTGGTCATACGGGAAAAAGAAGAAACTTGTGATGATCTTACTGTAAAAAACTAGTAATCGGCTGCTATTATTCGACGGCGTGCTACTGATATTCTGATCACCTTTTTTGCCCTTCACCAATTTGCCTTAGCTAATTGATTTTCTGTTTTTCTCCGTCTGGCTCACCAAAATTTTCTCTGGCCCCTACCAATTTTATTTTTTTGCGTTCCTTTCAGTTTCACTTAATGATTTTCGCAGTGGGAGTGGGAGCTGATTGGTAATCCTAAATGGGATGTAATACGAGAAAAAAAGAAAGAAAAGGGTTTAAGGGCAGAAGGTTAAATGGGAGGAAGGTGGTGAAACAAGCGGACTAGGGCAAAAGGGAGACATTAGAGAAGGGATTCGAATCGGGACGGATGCGCTGATTCGAATTAGGTACTTTGCGGGATACATTGCTACAGATCTGAGAGACTTCTTGTGCTGTGTCTCTTGTTCTTCATCTGTTATCATTTCACTCTCTGGGGTTGAAGGTCAGATAAAATTATTTAACTTGTGGTGGGGGGTGCCGTCTGATCTCATCTTTTTATTTTGGTGCCAGCTGTGATTAAATTCGGTAAACACACGCAGAATACTCTTACTATAACGGGATAGAGCCTTTTTACTATACACAACGACCAGGCAGAGCCGTAGCTGATATTTTGTTCCTTATACTTAACTTACAGCGGAGAGCGCTTTTTCTTGGTCTCCTTCTAACTGTTGCCTCCGTTTCTAGGGCCCTTTGCCACTCTCCTTCTCACTCTGTCACTACCACATAGCCGCCCCTCAATGACGGGCTTGCTGCTCAGTGCGTTGTACATTTTTTGCCACTTGCTCACCACACGTGACTATGGTAAATACCACATCTAATTCTTTTTACCTGACTATTCTGCATATAATTCCGTCAGTGTAAAAAAACGTGACCGACCTTTCACTTTGCACTGCAATCGTGAAGTTTGAAAATTTGGTTATTATATGCAAACCATTCCAGAGCAACCCAATGGAGTTATCTGGGTGCAACAAAGAGTGGTTAGGAAAGTGGTGGCAGAAATTTAACTTTAGAGACGACCAAGACAGAATTACGAAGAAATCTTCTAAGAAGTGTATTTTACGCCATTAAACTCAAATTCTAGGAAATTATCAAGTTCATGCTGATCTTACCATTTGTTTTAGCAATTGTTTACGATGAAGATTATTCTTGACATTCCGAATATTTTCGTGTCTGGCTATTTTTAATCTCTTGGGCGACGGGCTCGATAACTTATTCCCATTCGGAAGCAGTATGGGAGCAGTATGGTCTACAAATAATGACCAGCACCAATATGACTATGCTAACCCTGTTGTTCAAGCTTTTCATTCCTAGCGAATCTAACTATATATGGCTACAATCAACAGCAAATGTTCTTAGCATTTTTTTATTACTTTGAATCAACTTGGAAAAAACTGTTTATTTTGTGATTAGTAGAGAGCCCTAGGCTGAGCCAATACAGTTCTAAACATAATAAGTTCACCTTAGAAGAAATTTCCGAGACGGGAGTAACTTTCGTGTTTCAAAAGTAATGCGAGAGGGCACCCTAGTATTATTTTTTATGTATAATTTTCACCTGCATATGTGTCATGGTCTCTGCGTACTGCAAAACGCACCTCGTGCTGCAGTCAAAATGCGTTACTTCGCTTAAAATTTTTTTTCAATATTTTTTTAATATTTATTTTGTACCTATGTTATACGTATTCCCCTAAGGTCCCTCAGGGGCCCAGCAAGATTCTACATTTCTCTTACCGTTGATAATTTCCTCGGTAATTAAATCAAGTTACAAGAGAGCATAACATAATTAAATCATAGTACAAAATTGGTATTTTTAATTAAAAATGAGCTTCTTTTCAATAGTACTCACAAACTTCATGGAGTGTTCCATAAACATTAAGGTCAAGATCAGATGAGGTCCAATTCTAAGTAATTGTGCCCAAAATCCTTTGTACAAGGACATCACACCTTCTGCCCTGACAGTCTTAACGAAACAGTCGACCATACCCTTATATAAATCTCCTTTTTGATTGTAAACTCTAGTCAAGATAACATCACCAGGGTTCATGAAAATTGCAACAGCCAAACCAGCCGTAGAAGATGCGAAAAAGTGCAAGCTCAATGAACCATCTTTAACCAAATTATTATCAAGTAAGTACTGTTTGGTAAGGTTATACACAGGCAACTGAACAGACGCACCAGAACCTGTTCTCACCATAGCTGCACTAACTCCTCTAAATAAGCCCTTAACTCCTTCAAGTTTATAGATTGACTTCAATCCATGCCATGTGCTGTGATAGAATGTCTGTTGACCAATGTTTATACCTGCTAACTTAGAGGTTGCAGCCGCAGAAGAATATGATTGCATTCTTGTCTTGATTAAAAAGAAAGGATTTGCCATAACTGCACCTACCATACCAGTAAAAGTTCCTGCACATACATTAATCAACATCCTTTGGCTCTTAGGTCCTGATGCCTCATCAAAGTTACTAGAGTCAAAGAACTTGGTAAAATAATATCTACTTGGCTCGTATAACCCCAATCTACAACCATTAAGAGCAATCTGATTGAGATAAGCGCACGTTAAACCTTGTTGTAAACCTCTTATACCTTCATTCTTAAAAATCACAACGAATGCCTGTGCAGGATTTTTATAGAGTTTTGGCATTTTCTTATCGGACTTCGATAATTCACCTTGTAATTGCATACGAGTCTTAATAAGTTCGATGGGATTTGTGAATGTAACAGCTCCACAAGCAGCCAAACTACCTGCTAAGAAACCACCCAAGGTGGATATATTTGCAGCAGCGTTTACAGGTTTCTTTGAATTCTGTTCGGTCATGATTCAAACAAGTTTTCTAAATGTACCCTTTGAGTGAAGAAAAAATTAAACTAGACCGTTGTTTCTTCAAACCTTCTTTTAAACCAAACTCAATAAATGAATAAATAAATAAATAAAATCGCCGAAAAGTATGCAAGGGTAATTATCCACCCAATCCAATCTTCACACAACTATGAACTACAGACTAATCGGGGACTTCTTATCAATATTCTTTTACTATTTTTTTTTTACTTTTTCGACTTCAAAAGGTCGAAGAAAAAAAGAAACTCACTGATCCTAGCCGAGATGTCATGAAGTCACGTGGAAACTGAAGCTGGCATACTGTCAAAAGATAGCCAATGCTGCATACCATCTCCGGCTCCCACTAGCTGGTGATCTATAGCAGACAAGCAAAAACAAGCAAAAAGGTCCCGCTTATAGCAAATGACTTGTAGTTTCAAATGAAATCACCTACATTCTATGTATTTGAAAAGAATCTTCGACCCCAAGTTGTAACTAAATTGCTGGTTCTGTTACCTACTTCTAGATCATTTTGTTTTGTCAGATATTTTTCAGTTTTTCGCGGACATGATTCATTCCATGGTCAATAATTGAACCGATTACATCCCAATACTCTAGCAAGTTTCTTCTAGTAGACTTCTTTTGTAGATATTGTCATAGATATAGACATACTGAGGATATATCTTAGAGCTATGTTGTCATTACGAACTAAGTTAAAAGGAGCGGTCACAGACCAGCTTAGAAAGGGTATTGTTAGGAAGGCAAGCTCAAGTGCATCGCTCGGTCGCATTTTAAGCAAGTACCCAGTCGGACTTCAAACGCATGGATTTTCCATCGAAGAGGTACAGCCAATAGCCGAATTTTCCATTGTAGCAGTGAAGTTAAAACATGCAAAGACAGGATCCGAGCATTTACATTTACATTCTGAAACTGATAGGAACAACGTTTTTCTGATCGGCTTCAAAACTAATGCCCCCAATGCAACTGGTGTTCCGCACATTTTGGAGCACACAACTTTATGTGGTTCCTACAAATACCCCATAAGAGATCCCTTTTTTAAAATGCTTAACAGATCGTTGGCCAACTTCATGAATGCTATGACTGGCCATGATTATACGTTTTATCCTTTTGCAACTACCAACCTGAAAGACTTTCAGAATTTGATGGATGTCTACTTATCCTCAGTCTTGGAGCCCAAGTTAACCTATGAAGACTTCCTGCAAGAAGGGTGGAGATTAGAACCTGAGAACTTAGATGTGAAGGATTCACCATTAGCCTTTAAGGGAGTTGTGTATAATGAAATGAAAGGTCAGTACTCCAATTCTGCCTACTACTATTACATTAAATTCCAAGAAGCCATATACGCATCGTTGGGGAATTCCGGAGGAGATCCAAAGGACATTGTCAAATTAGACTACGAAGATTTGATTGATTTCCATTCTTCAAACTACCATCCTTCTAATGCAAAGACCTTTACTTACGGATCAATGCCATTGAATGATCATTTACAAAAGATAAATGAGTGGTATGGTACTTTTGGGAAAAGAGGTATTAATAAAAAGGTTAAGCAACCTATTTTCCAAAAGAGTAATAAAGATGATATTTCAATCACTTGTGATGGACCCTTTGATTCGATGAATGGTAAACCAATTGATGAACAGTACAAAGCATCTATTACTTGGGACTTAGGCAACCCTCTTGACGAGCTGCAACAATACAATATTTTTAAGTGGAAGATCTTAAATTCTTTATTGTTTGATGGCCATAACGCCCCTTTCTATCAAGAATTAATCGAGAAAAGTTATGGGGATGATTTCACTTCAAATGCTGGATTGGATAACACAACTGCACTTCTTTCAATCACCATTGGTTTAGAAAATTTAACTCTTTCTAAGGTAGATGGATTAGAAGATAAAATCCGTGACATTTTCAACAATAAAGTTGTACCAGAATTAAAAGGCGAGGGTCAAGGTATCTTCCATGAAAGAATTTTGGCTGTTTTACACCAAATTGAACTTAATTTTAAAAAGCATAAGGCCAACTTTGGATTAGGACTTTTGAACTCAATAATGCCAACTTGGACAAATAACCTTAGCCCGATACATACATTACAAGTACAACACATCATAAACCAATTTAAAGAGGATTATGAGAAAGATGGATTGAAAATATTCTTAGACTTGATTGAAAATTCAATATTACTGCCAACTACAAAGAAATTCAAATTTACAATGATTCCAAACGCCAATTTTGAAAAGGAATTAGACCAACTGGAGCAATCTAACTTGAAACAAAAGACTGAAAACTTGACTGAGGAAGACAAAGAAATTATATATAGAAGAAGTTTGGAATTATCTGAAAAGCAACAGATTGAACAAGATGCATCAGTATTGCCCACATTAACATTAGCAGATATCCCGAGAAAGGGAGATTTCCATGAATTACAATTCACAACGTATAAGACGGCTAGTATTCAGAAGAGAGTAGTTGACGCAAATGGCTTAAGCTACATGTCAGCAAAGAAAGATATTTCGTATTTAGCATCCAAGTACATACAATATTTACCTCTCTTTACGTCTTGTTTAACTAATTTAGCTGGAACCAACACTTACCCAATTACTGAATTGGAAACCAAGATCCAACAGCTTACTGGTGGAGTATCCTTCAGCACACAAGTTGTCACTGATCCTTCAGATCTTTTCAGTAACAAGATTAAACTAAATTTTGTGATGGATGGTATGTCCTTGACTAGCAATCTGCAACATGTTTATGAGTTATGGTATGATATCTTATATAATACCAAATTTGAACCTAACGATGATTTGGTGTTAGAGAAGCTTTCAACATTGATTAAAAACTTAGGCTTAAACCAATTAAATACAATTGCTGATCGGGGTAACGTTTATGCAAGTTCCTACTCTAATTCATTGTTGACACCAACTAAATATATTACTGATTTGAAATCTGGACTTGGGCAGATTCAATTTATAAAGGAATTGAATGAGAAGTTAGCATTAAATGGTAACGACTTCTTAGTTTCTGAAGTAATTCCAATGTTAAAAGAAATTCAGAATCTTTTGATAGGCAGTGCAGTAGAATCTGGATTTGATTATAGTATCCTTGGTGATAGTAGTAGTGTTGATGAGAATGCGAAATTGATAGAACAACTTGAAGGAAAATTTGCCCACACTAAACTCGATATATTACCTAGCCAATTGCCTGCAATTGTATCATCATTTGATAATAATGCAAATGGCGGAGTCAATACTTTCATCAATTTACCATATCAAATCGGATTTGCTTCGATGGCAAAAGTAGGTAGTCCATACTTAACGAAAGACGGTGCAACCTTGCAAGTTTTGTCTCAATTAGTTTCTAATAAGCATTTGCACTCGATTATTAGAGAAGCCAATGGTGCCTATGGAGGAGGATTGAACTATGATGGATTAGGCGGTGTTCTCAATTTCTATTCTTATAGAGATCCAAATCCATTAAAATCAATTCAGTCCTTCAAAGATGTGTCGAAGGTGGTTTTAACAAAGATTGATAAGAACTGGGATCTGAACGATTTGCAAGAGGCTAAGTTAGCAATATTTCAAAGTGTTGATGCTCCCAGCAACATTGCTCTGCAAGGGTCCTCCGACTTTTTGAGAGGGATTACGGATGAAATGAAACAAAAGCGTAGGGAGTGGTTCCTAGACGTTACCAAGGATGATTTGAAAGATGCTGCGTCAAAATACTTGGTGACTGGAAATGAGAAAGAAACTGTTACCGTTATCAACAAATTGGAAGGTTCCAATTTAGAAGGTAAATGGGATATGAAAGACTTGTAACTTTTAAAAAAGAATTAATAGCGCTTGTATATAGTTATAGATCAGTGTAAGAAATTAAAAAACGCTTTTATTCACGATAAGATGTACATAAAAAATCATATATCATTTAGAGCGATTAAGAAGATTTCTTCACAAGCGCAGAAATGACTTCAGCCAAGCTATGGACCTTTACTTCATTGTCATATCTTAATTGGTCCCTTGCATTGAACTTAACAGCCAATTCTTTACTGTAAGCAAATGAGTTTAAGAAACGTTTAATCTTATCAGCATGGTCATCAGTTTTCTCATTTGCAAAAACGGACAAACTCGTGTCAATTCTCTTCCATTCTGAATTTGTTTGCTTTTCGAATTCTTTTAAGATTTCTTCCTGAGTTGCAACAAATGACGTGACATTGATCGAAGTATTCCTAATGGATTTGTCGAAGAAAGATTCAACAACCAATTCTCCAAGATCAGGCAAATATGTCCAGCTCACTTTGTAGTCTCCCCCATCAAAGATGATTGCTTCTTTATTTTTCAAGTCAAAACCCCAAAATCCACCAGCTTCAATACCCCAATCGAAGAATGAATTCGCGAGAACCTTAACATAATCTAAAACACCTTCCTCATTTTTCTTCTTTAAGTAGTCTAAAACTTCAATCTTTGGTGCAAATGGACCACCAACATCTCTAAGTAGGTCTGTATCAAATCCATACTCAGAAGGATAAATAGTCTTAATGCCTGCCTCAACTGCAAATTTGACTAATTCTAATTCTTCAGCTGTTGCAGTGGCTGCAAGACAAATAACATATATATCATACTTTCCCTTTATGGCAGATGCACCAGAGCTCTTAAGTTCAAGTTGAAAGCCTTGGCTCTTCAACAGATCATATCTAGGAGATTCTTCTCTTGCTAAGAAGCCAATATTTCCTAAATTATCCTTCTTCTTAAGAATAGCTTTGACAATATTAGAACCCACAGTCCCATTAGGACCTGTGATTAAAACTGATGGTTTGTAAGAGGACATTGTAAATTACTCAATTATTTATTTCTATTTGTACTGAGTCAATAATATAACTTATGTAAAGTCAGATATGGTAGAAGGTTTTATGGTTGCTTTTATAGTTTTCTTGTGAGTTCCCCACGGTCCAAACTTTTCAATTGTGCATAGTAAGCTAAAATGCACCTACAGGAATTAACCCCTTAATTCCGCCCCTTACTAATAGACTACTTAGTAATCTCAATTACAGTTTACAGCCAGATCCTAGATCACTTAACTTTTCTCGAAGGTGTAAGGTGTAAAATCACTTGGTGTGGCCCGCTTTGCTGCTTTTGGATGCTTCGTGACATGCATGCCTCTTCACCCCTTCTGCATCAAACTTTTCTTCTTTCGCATGTAGATGCATGGAAAAACGTGCTTTGTCTACGCAAAATGTTGTAGCTATTGTCCCTAAAAAATATTACGTTCTTCTATCGATACCTGTATTGATATACTCAGATTTTAGCTAATGCTACCTACTTCAATAAAATCCATGAATTGACATGATTTGTTGGAATGCGCTGTTAATCCACAGTTCAGGGTATTAATATTCTCCATTCGGTATAGAAACCCCAAATATTGATATCTTGCGTAATTGCTCACTGTAAACCAATTGCAATCTCGGCTAGTTTAAAAAAAAGAACCAATTTTCATCAAATCTACTTACTCAGCTTACATTCTGAGCCACATGTCTATTTACGCATTGAGGATGCTTTAAACGCCAAATTCTAAGCTAAAATATTTTTCATATTTTCTCACATACCAACTGTATTTCTATAAAATTCACACTAGTAGAATAAGGTGCTCAGCCAGTGACAACGTAAGAGAGCTTGTATATAGTTACAGATTGATGCAAAGATTCAATAAAGACATTTATTCACGAAAGGATGTACATAAAAATAAAATATCACTTAGGACAATTAAGAAGATTTCTTCACAAGCGCAGTAATGACTTCAGCTAAACTATGGATTTTTACTTCATTGTCATATCTTAATGGGGCCCTTGCATTGAACTTAGCAGCTGACTCTTTATTGTAGGCGCATGAGTTCAAGAAATGTTTGATTTTCTTAGCAAAGTCATCAGTTTTCTCACTTGCAAAAGCGGATAAGCTCGTGTCAATTCTCTTCCATTCTGAATTTGTTTGCTTTTCGAATTCTTTTAAGATTTCTTCCTGAGTTGCAACAAATGACGTGACATTGATCGAAGTATTCCTAATGGATTTGTCGAAGAAAGATTCAACAACCAATTCTCCAAGATCAGGCAAATATGTCCAGCTCACTTTGTAGTCTCCCCCATCAAAGATGATTGCTTCTCTATTTTTCAAATCAAAACACCAGGATCCACCGTCCTCAATACCCTTATCGAAGAAGGAATTTGCGAGAACCGTAACATAATCTAAAACACCTTCTTCATTTTTCTTTTTCAAATAATCTCCAACTGCAATCTTCGGAGCAAATGGAGGAAGACTTCTAAATTGCTCAGTGTCAAATCCAAACTCAGAAGGATAAATAGTCTTAATGCCTGCCTCAATTGCAAATTCAATTAATCCTATTTCCTCACTGGTTGCAGTAGCCGCAAGACAAATAACATATATATCATACTTTCCCTTTATGGCAGATGCACCAGAGCTCTTAAATTCAAGTTGAAAGCCTTGGCTCTTCAACAGATCATATCTAGGAGACTCTTCTCTTGCTAAGAAGCCAATGTTCCCTAAATTATCCTTCTTCTTAAGAATAGCTTTGACAATTTGGGAACCCACAGTCCCATTAGGTCCTGTGATTAAAACTGATGGTTTGTAAGAGGACATTGGCAATTTCTGAACTAGTTGTATCTATCTATAGTGAATAAATAAACTCGCTTGGTGAAAATCAGATATCATGAAAGGTTTCGGAGTTGTTTTTATAGTTCTTCTTATAGATGGTTTCTCTATGGTCTATTTTTCCAAATTTTTGCAACGTAAGCAGATATGCACCTACAGGGATTAACGCATTATTTCCGCCCCTTGCTAATGCACTTTTTAGTAATCTGAAGCACAGAATGAAGATTCTCTTTTTGAAAGAAGATTTACCCCCACCTTTCGACGAAGTAGGGAATGCATAATTACTAATACAATGATGTGTCCCTCTTGGCTGCTTTGGAAAGCTCGATGAAATGCATATCGGCTTCTGCATCAATTTTCTTCTTTCGCATATTGACGCATGGAAAAAGCTTAGTCTGCGTAAAAAGTTGTAACTATTGTCTAGCTCACTAGACCATATTACGCTCTTTTATCGATAGCTGCCTGTATACGCAATTTGGGCTACTAATTTCTACTTTAATAAAATCCATCAATTGACATGTATAAGTGGAAGGGACTGTCAATTCACAGCTGAGGGCACTCGTTTACTCAATTTAGTCTGGTAGCCCCAAATATTAATATGCTGCGCGATTGCCCATTTTCAGCGAAAACCTATTGCTCTCTCGGCTTGTGCAACAAAGAACCTCGTCAGCTTGCATCAATTCTACCTGCTGAGTTACCTTATATTCAGATCCACGCCTTTATTTAAAATTTCTAGATGCATTGAACGCCAAATTCTTAGCGAAGTTCACCCGATACGTTCTCATATACCAACCGTGCTTATATAAATGCGGATATTCACTCTAGCAAAATAATATGTCCTGCTAGATACTTGACGGTTGTCTATCAACTTTGCAAGCTATAAGTAAGAGTAGTTGGTTATAGGGCTATCTTCCACCTGTTTCCTTGAAATCAAAATTGGAGGGTTGGCCGAGTGGTCTAAGGCGGTAGACTTAAGATCTACTGGACAGTGTCCGCGCGAGTTCGAACCTCGCATCCTTCATTATTTTTTGCTTGTGTCCGTTAGATAAGTCTAGTAGGACAGACTAGTGGCCCTTTCTTGCCGTGGGCGCCTCTTCTGGTATTAGTGTTCTGTTCAGATCACTTCTATTGATGTTGAAACCTACATTGCGAATATCTAAGAATTCCTTTCATTTCTATCTGTTATCTATATACAAGCCCACACGAAAGGTATATACACTTATCCTCCCAAAAATTTTCTTATTGAATGCTAAAAATGGCCTTGCTTTGTTGTACTATATAGCTTGTAATTGATGAGTTGAAGTTCCGTGCAATGAAGATGAAGTGAAAATCAACAATTTCCTGCACACAAGCATATGGAACAAAGTATAAACCGTATACTAATACTATTCAAGGCCAGTTATCCATATAATCACCAATAAAGTATGTTATTAGCTCACCTATGTCTTCTAGCAAAGTCCTTTGGGAAAAGTTCGGGCACTTTCCTCTTTTTATCTTCTGTGAATAGAACATGTCTCTTTGCTCTAGGGTCGTATAAAATCAAGTTTAGTCTTTGACAGGATCTATTTATCGAGAACCACTTTTCATACCCTGTTTTTGCTTGGGAAACCAATTTGACCATGGTTTGAGCAGACTTAGCCTTAGCCATCTTTGATTAGGTATTAAATGTAGCGGGAAGAAGAGCGAGTAGCGGGTAGATATGTGTTATACTTTGGATGGGAGCTAGAGGTGAAAAAAAAAGAGTGAGAAGCAAAAATTTCAAAGTTTTGAGTACTTCGTTGACTTCCTAAATAGGAACGAAAAAAAAAAGAATGCCGATAAGAGGAAAAGAGGTGCTAGTAAGTGCGCGCCTTCTGGCGGAAGAGCCTGGGGAACTTCAAGGGCTACAGTGCAGGCCAAACAGCAGGCCAAACAGCAGGCCAAGCAGCAGGACAAGGAGCAGACCAAAGAGCAAGCCAAAGAGCAGGCCCAAGAGCAGCCAAGAGTGTAACAACAGGGATAGACATAGCATGCTGCTGGCCATCTAGTACTACAAAAACGAGAAGAAAAACAAAACAGCGTCTCTTCTTCTGTCTCCTTCCCACTTCTGCTCCCTTCTTCCCCCCTCCTCTCCCTTACTCAACCAGACCCCCGTCTTCCTCAATCTTCTTATTCCATTGCTGAGCGACTCTCTTGCTACAATTATCGTCCCCAGCCAAATTATTTTTCTTCCCATTTTTTTTTTCATGCTATAAATATTCCACCCTGCATACAACCCTAAACGCGACACAAAAGCCTCTCCCAAATCATTCGTAAATGGTGAAAAAAATCCAAAGCGACTCGCAGATTTATGGACACGGTTATGAAAACAAGAAGGAAAAGGTATACTGTCCATAAACACACTAGAAAGGTACAGAAACGCAGATTATAAGTATGAAGTTAATTTTTGCATTTCTCTCGCTCTTTTGCATAGTTGCAGGATTACATTTGGAGATTCCTGCTGAGTCCAATCCCAAGCCAGTTTGTATTCGTGATTTCATTCAAGATCAACAGTTGGTTGTAGTGAGTATTGCATCCAGTGGTAGAATTGGTGATGGACAAGTTTTAAATTTCTACATTGTGGATTCGTTGGGAAATGAATACCGTCGTAAGAATGATATTGCTGGCAAGAACAGGGTTGCGTTCACATCGTTGCACAATGCTGCTGTTGATATCTGTTTCACCAACACAGCCAATAAGAAGTTTAATAATAGAGGTGGAAATTCCTACAGAGAGATTGAATTGGACATCGAAAGTGGTGCTGCTGCCAGAGACTGGAATGCTCTCGAGGCTTCCGAAAAGTTAAAGCCAAGTGAAGTTGAATTGAGAAGGATCTACGAAATGAGTTTAGAAATCACTCAAGAATTGCAATACTTAAAGGGTAGAGAAGAAAGAATGAGAGACACCAACGAGTCCACCAACGCTAGAGTTAAGTGGTTCTCCATGATTGTCATCTTTGCCTTAATTGGTTTGGGTGTGTGGCAAATCAGCTACTTGAGACACTACTTCAAGGTCAAGCACATCATTTAAGTAAAGCAAAGAGCGAAGTCAAGTAAAATCAAGTAAATAGATCCAGAAAATAATAAACCTGGATGAAGAGCAGTGCCTAGCGCAAAAAAGTATAGAGACGAGGTATGATAGATTTTAAGAGTTGGTTCAGGATGAATTTAATATAATCTCGACGTATTTAGTACCTAATGTCTATATTCGATACCAAGCAAGTGACCTGTAAGGCGTTAGCTAGCCAGTGAGGCAGATAATGGTATAGTACTGCCGCAACTCTGAAATGGCTGACAATATATCAGTTAGTTAACTCTCTCAGCGTGGTAGTACTGGAGTCTGCATTACCCTTTGAACCTTTTCTCTATTGCTTTCTCTATCTCCAGGGTTTGTTCTCGGACAGTATAGTGAAATGTAGCGTCCCTCTATACTTGCATCTCTGGCCAGCAGAGCTTTCCAGCCTGTTGCTTTTCAGGCTTGGTGCCTAAACCCAAGATGATATGAAGACGCTCACGTCTTACCCTTTCATGTCTTCTTCTTTCTCTTATAATATTATCAAATTGTAGTTTCTCAGAACCTTTACGGGTTGACTTAACGTGGTGCAAACTAGATTCTAAGTCAATGAACGCTTCGCTCAGCATTTTATGTGCTACTTTTAGGACTCCTAAGTATTCCGACGTATCCACAATTTTGCTAACACTTTGAAGCATACATCCAACAAGGAATTGGAACTTTTCCTTTTCCTCTGTGAATTCTCCTAGAGAAGAATATTGAAAGGTTTCTAGTACAAAATCTTTAAATACGAGTTTGTCACTCATGAGGTTTAATATGAACCCCACAGCCTTAGAACCATTGACAGGAATGTCGATATTATATTCTCGTAGAAGGTAAATGCTTAACTCCAAGTAAAACTGAGCCAATTCTGAATTAGGAAAATACTTGAGCATGTCATGATACTTGACGAAGAATTGCCGTATAACATTAAGAGGTGATTGAAACACTTTCGGAGCTACTAGCTTGACTAGTTTGTTAGGAAATTCCTTCAGGTATTGATCATGAATGTAAACCATCAATAAGATTTTAGTCCTTAGGACTGTGGAGTCTGTATGCAACGAAAATTGTGGAAACGCTAACTCAAACGTTTGCTGTTTGGTAGGTGTCTTCCACCATTTCTCTCGTTTGTAGCATGGATGGCATTTGTTGAGCGAAGTGAGTCCCAGCATAGTAAACTCTACTAGCCTGTCATGCCAGTCTATTCTTTTGGAGCTCAATTGATGCAACAAGCAAACCAAAAGCACCAGCAGCTCATCACTTTTATTACTCCCATTAATGTACTTTCGGTAGTCGAGAATTACAAAGTCTATCATCCACAGCAATATCTTATTGTAATTGCTGTATATCACCAGATTATTGCAATTTAAGCACCATTGAAGTAGTTGCCAGAAATCATACAGTTCGTTTAATGGATTTAGCTTGTATGGTAGTAGATCTTCACCAAAAATTTCAAGTATACCTACCTGATTAGATGTGCCTGGTGTGGGAGACCTTGTCTCCATGTGAGGCATACCTTCCAAAAGAGCCGATGTCTCCAGGACTCCATTAGGCGGAGTAGGTAAATTTGAGGTTTTCGAAGACCTCTGGTGAAACCTCTTCAATTCGCTTTGCATAAATGGTTGAGAGATTACTTCTAATTCCTCTTCTGAGTCGCTAACGATATCATTATCTAGTTCATATTTGCTTCGACTATTTTCTTGTGAGCTGTCGACCAATTTTTCATTCAAAATTCTTTCAAACTGGTTCACTACGTCATAGTTGACCTTATGAACGTTTCTTAACCCTCTCTTAGATGATCTAAGTATTAAAAATTGCATAAACATGGCCTTTATTTCGTTAAAGGTAGAAGAATCTTGACCGCCTTTAATCTGCATTATAGTTAGCTTCAAGTACCTATTCAAAATAGAAAGAGCTCTCATATGAACCGGAGCACTGTACGAATCGTCGTAGTTTCTAGAAATCTCCGAAGAAATCGAAGCAGAAGATGGCACCACACCATCAATTGCGGTTGTACCACGCCTGTTTATAGTTATGGATTCAACGGATAATGTCAATAGAACACTAAATATTACAGATGAAGGAATGTAGTCGTCAGATCTAGCAATGGTGCTCTCAATTTGATACAAGAAATCATCAATAGTTTGAAGATTCTCGAGGTTCCCCACAGGAAGCAACAGGTCTATATAATGCTTTTGAAATGTATTGTATGCATTGTTCCTACGATTCATCGGAGAATTGGAAAATCGTGCAATACAACTTTTGTAACTCAAGATAAAGGAAAAGGAAAAGGAAAAGGAATGAAGGACAGAGGATATACAGTGTGTGGAAAGTGTTGTGCGAAGATATGAAAGGCATAGAACTAATAAAGGCGAAGACTAAAAGAGCTGAGCTTCTACAGGAAAATGCTGCACATCGCACCCAGCATTTTATATTTACCCTACTGTATGTATTGTATTTCTAATCAAATTCTCCAAGTTGACCCATGATCTCGGCAAAGTCTCGGATATTCACGTATTTCCCTTCTTTTAGCTTATCCCAGTCATAATTTACAATGTCATCACCACTCGTCGCACATGAGCCTAGCATGTCAATTAGTGAAGAATCACTCAAGCTCTCTTCGAGACCTAATTCTTGCTTAATTTTCTGTAGATGGGGTAATGTTAGTCTGTAGTTTAGTATTTCGTCCTTTCCAATATTCTTATTGCTTTGGTCTCCGGCCTTAACAAACAATGACCAGCTATCTACTATCAACTCAAAGTTGTCCCTAAGCTTTATCAATTTCCCACTGTTCTTTATTAGTTTTTGTACATCGATCACATCAATTATATCGTCCAAGTTGTCTATCGATTGAGTTATGGTGAAACTCTTAACGGCCTTTAGCGTTATATATTGTTTTGCATTCTCTGCTACATTCAAATCAACATCATCCTTACTATAGATTTGATTATAGAAATATTCTACACAGTTAATGATGTCCTTTATGAAAATCTCTTCAATGCCTAGTCGTTTGAAAAAATTTGGTAAATCACTGAAAAATAGGTCTGAATCATTAAGGCTCTTGTATAATTGAATTATTTCATTTTCGATGTATTCAGGTACTAATTCAAACTGTGACGACTTATGGAACCCCTTCTTCGACATGATACTAGACTATATACACAGGGAAAATTAATGCAAGAGAGAGTGTATAACCAGGAATAAAGATGCGATACATTAAATCCAGATATATACATTAAATCCAGATATAGATACTCGCACGATGGTCGACAAAATTTTATCGACAAAATCCTTATCTCCTAATCTTACTCTTACTGTTGCCTGACCACATTGCTTATAATATGAGCTACCCTTCAATTAACAGTTCCCTCGTAGAAGTAACATCTATCCTTAAAACCAATTACAGAGTGTTTTTCAAGAATGAATTAGATCAACCCTCTGGTTCTTTCAAGCTTAGAGGGCTCGGACATTTAGTCGGCAAATCGATTCAGAAAGCAAGAGAAGAAGGCAAAAAAGGCGTCAAGGTATTTTCATCTTCTGGTGGAAATGCAGGATTGGCAGCTGCCTATGCTTCTAAATATTACCAGGTCCCCTGTACTGTAGTATTACCCAAGATTTCCAAGCAGGTGGTGATCCACAAATTGGAAGAATTGGGCGCCGAAGTAATTGTCCACGGAAATCATTGGGGGGAAGCCGATGAATACTTGCGTGAAACAGTCATCAAGCTGTCACCTTCTGACATTTACCCAGTATACTGTCATCCATTCGACAATCCTACTGTTTGGGAGGGTCACGCTGCCATTATTGATGACTTACCTGAGCAATTCTCTGCTAGCGACTTATCTAACTTGAAAGCTGTAGTTTGTAGTGTAGGAGGTGGAGGATTATATAATGGTATAGTAGAGGGTTTAAAGAGAAATAACCTAAACGATGTAGCAGTGGTTGCGGTGGAAACAAAACAAGCCGCTTGCTTCCATGAAGGAGTTAAGCAAGGGAAACTGGTCAGACTAGAGAAGGTTCCAACATTAGCTATTTCTTTGGCTTCTCCTTACATTTCCGAGAAATCGTTAGAAAATTATAAATCTACAGAGATCAAAACTCATTTGGAGCTTATCGACGATAAGGATTCCTTACAAGGTACAGTTGATTATTACGACACCTTCGATAAGAGATTGATTGAACCAGCCTGTGGTGCATCCACCTGTACAGTCATGTCAAGAACAGATTTGTTGGATAAATTGGATTTGAAAGAAAACGACATCGTTGTAGTAATTGTATGTGGTGGGGTTGCAATCAATGACGAAATTCTTCAGGAGTATAGAGACATACTTAAATAAATTCTAGTAGAGTACTATCAGACGAATAGAATAGCTTAGAATTTCACAAACCTAGAGAAATGTCAGAGAGAGATGCACTAGCTCAGAATTTAATTTTAATTCTACTTTTTATACATTTATAGAAGACAATAGAATTAGAATAGATTAGAAAATAAATAAAGTTCACTGACTTATCCGTAGAATATTCTATAACTGGAAATGTGTCGAAAATGTCAATCCTGCCTTTGGTGAATTTGTGCTTCTTTTTTAATTATCATAACGATCATAACGTGGGGAAACATTCATCATGTGAAGATTACCTCGATTCTCACCAGCAGTGATAGCAAAATTAAAACAAGACGTTTGCGCATCAGCGGCAAAAAAAAGAGAGAAAGTGTAGAAGGATAATATAAAGTTTATTCCTTCTTTTCGTAGGATTATTAGTAGTTTATTGCACAAAGCATGTCTAGAGCTCCTAGCATTAGTATTCAGGGGAGCTGGCTTCCTTGGTCCAGTCAAGCAGACGATCAGAAAAGTGCGGGACAGTCGAAAGGTACTTCTCCAGTACCTAGTGGACCAAGTAGCGAAGCAAATACTGTAGATGGTGCTGTAGCGACACCACCAGAAGGCAACACTAATTCTGTAAACAATGTAGGTGCTTTCAGACGGGAGTCGATGACATTCGCTTCACTTTCAAGCAATACTTGGCTTGGAAGCTGGAACAAGAGCCGTTCGGGATCAGATGCTGTCTTTGGCAAAATGGACGATAAGGATAAAGAAGGAGGAAGTGAAGAAGCCATATATGACGAAGAAGATAACGACAATGGTACTGTAGATGAAGAGTATGAAGATCCTGACAAGGGTAATGTGATTGACGATCATGTAACATCTAAGAAATCATCATGGGGGTTCTGGAACGGTGGGAACGCTGCCAGCACAACTACGGTAAATAACGAGAATGACAACGGCAATGGTAACAACAACAATAACAGCAACAAGGCACCTAGTAAAAAGGAGTCATTCACAAATACGATTATACCTTCGAACCATTCAATCACATCTAACCCGAAGAAAGAAGCCACCAATGCGGATGACGATGCTGTACTTTACAAACCCCACACTGATGCCAAAGAGTTCCAAGAAATAAATACTCATAAGAACGAAAACTTGAAAGAGAACGTTATAGTGCCTAATTGGGATCTGTGCTTACCATTTCAATCACAGGCTTCGTCGAATGCATCCAACATAGCGAACTCTCTCTTTGGGAGTTCATCCACTAGTAACAATAATACCAGCAATCTCAATCTTAACTCCAATAAGTTGGACTTAAAGAATTGGAGGCACTTTTTGAGTCAACTTTCAAGTAAGTTGGGATTCAGCCTGCAGTCATTGACAAGCGTCGTGGAAGATACATCATCTAGCGAAAATGATCCGGCTGCTGGGAAAACGGGGGAGGATTCAATAGTGGAGAAAGAACTTAACTTGTTATATGAAAAAACTTACAAGTTATACGGTAGATCCTTATCTAAGTTACCGGAGCATAAAAAGGCTTGCTTGCCCAATTATAATAAATATTATACGGAGGATGATCAAACTCGTGAAGAATCAACTGCTCACAAATCATCTTCAGAACATGATGATCAGAATGACGATGATGATATTTCAATAAGTAACGATCCAATGGGTAATCTTTTGATCAACCATGGTAAACCCTCGCGTAATACCTCGACTTCTGTACATGCAACTAAAAGTGGTCCTTTGGTGAAGATAAAGAAAATCTTGATCATCGGGGTACATGGATTTTTCCCCACAAAGATGGTAAGGCCATTCATTGGTTCACCGAAGGGAACTTCTTTGAAATTTGCTAATGAAGCTGAAAAGGGAATTATTAGATATTGTATTGAAAATAATCTCATTTCTTCCACTGAATCAAATGTTAGTATTCAAAAGATCGCTCTTGAAATGGAAGGAAAAATCTTTGATAGAGTTGGATTCTTCACCAAGATCATGAAGAAATGGTCTGCTGAACTCAATGATGCAGACTTTATCTTTTTCGCATCTCATTCTCAAGGCTGTGTGGTTAGTATTATCCTATTAGCTAGATTAATGACATTGGGAATTTTGAAAGACCCAACTAGGAAGAGAATCGGAGTCTTAGGAATGGCTGGGATTAATAATGGGCCATTTTATGGGATTGATAAATCATTATTTATGAAAGCCTATTCAGCAATTGAAAATGAATCTATGCTGGAATTATTTGAATTAAATAAATTCACAAGTAAGCAATCATTGGCGTATAAGGAACTGATCCAAATAATTATCAACGCTAATGTAAAGATATGTTTCATTGGAAGTGTCAATGATCAATTGGTTCCCCTTTATTCCGCATTTGCTAGTCATGTTTTCCACCCTAACATCTATAGAGCTTGTTATATTGACCATGCATCCCAAACTTCAAGTTTTATCCAAAAACTAGTTTCATTATGCTGTCAATTGCAAAATTTAGGGTTTTTCGATAATAACGTTATTAAAGAACTTAGTACAATTTTAGCAGGTCCATTAACTGGAAGTGGACATTCTAAAATTTACAATGATGGGAAGGTTTATGATCTAGGTATCAAATTTGTATTGGATACTGATGACATCGTTATTCCTCCTCCAAAGGCATTTGATACAGAAGCTAGAGAGACGATGGAAGCAACTTCGTCGCTAATTGGCTCGTATGATGGTGTACAGTCTCATCCGGTAAAGCTGTTACAACAAAATGGCGAAGATGATGGTGGACTTGTTACTAGCGGATTGGGAACATATGGCCCAGTCATTGAAGAGGACGAAAAGAAACTCATACTACCAATTACCAACCAGATATACATAAAGGAATATAACGTTGGGAAAATAGGCACCAATCCATTTATTCTTCCATGGTGCTTCAGAGGATTACTTTTTAACATAGAGAAGAACTGGCCCAACAATAATAAACTTTTGTCAGTGCAGGCGGGTAGTGATATGGGCAAGAATGGATACGATGAAATTAACGAATTGTATGAACTATTTGAGAATTGGAAACCCGAGACTAAGCTTTATAAAGACCTCAAGTATAGATTAAATGGAATTAGAGCTAGCAAATTATGACCATATTCAAGTCAAAAGATGCGAACCTAAAATAGAAAATTTCCAGAAAAATGGAGAAGAGGAATATAGAATGAATGTAGAAACAATTACGTAAATAAAATGCCAATACTAAAGGACCATGGTCACTGTAGAATACTCTCGATCGCTCTCAAAAGGGTGGTACGCGAACTTTACACTTTAGTACATGCGTTGGACCCGAAAGCCGTTGCGTCGCACGTGATCGAGACATAACTTTCTTTGTTTATATATTTTTAAGATTCTTCGCTTGGAATTATTCACCTTTAATGAAGACATAGTATACACTGAGTACCTGAAGTTATATGGTATAGTTGGATAGTGGAAGTACTATAGCTGTTGAGAGTTCTATCTGACCCCAAAAAAAAGAAGGAAGCTTCGAAAAGTACTAGGAAAAAGTAGAAAACAGCATAAAGGTGAGCCACCGTAAAAGGAACAAAAAGCAAGCTGGAGAATACAAGAGTATTAATAGATAATAATTAGTTTGTAGATCATAGAATTATATCCCATGCAAGTGACTGAGTTGAAGTTGAGACTACCAGAAAATGGGAAGAAAATCAACGTGTTTGATTCTAGTTCTTCTACAGGGTCTTCCACCCATGATTCATCTTCAGAAAGTTTTCACAGTGGGCTATCGACACCCTTCTCGAGTAGAGCTAGCCCTGAATTCGAGTCTGCCAAAACTGCCAATGTGAATGACCAAAAGGCAACAATAGATATCACTTTCTCGGAGGATTTGACAAGATCTGGATTACTCAAGCAATATCCATCTATCAAATATCAAGAAATCAAATTGCTTGCAAAGTCAAACCTTAAGGTATGGTCTCAAGGTGAGATTCTCTACATATTTAAACGTGTTTCTAATGACAAGCTAGTCGAAGAACTGGAATTACCTGTGCGGAAAGTCTCGGAAATTACCAAAAAAACCGGGGAAATAGCAAGGGTAATCGACAGAGAACGAGAAATCAAAGAAGGTGGTATGGATGTGTACGGGATATGGACTTCTGAAGAAACTGCTGTCTTGATTTGGACGCTGTCTTATGATCTCACTTTGACCACATTGCGAATACTACTCCCAAACAAGACTCCCGAGGAGATTAGGGGAAAATTGCTTCAAATTAGTGGGAATACATTTTGGACAAAACCAGAGTTGAAATATGTAGAAAAGTGTATCCAAAGTGATTCGAATCTTGTTGACATAGCAAGAGAGTTACCAGTTCGTACTCAGAGTGTAGTCAAGCTGAAGGTTGCATATATCAAGAAGAAATTGCAGGTTATAAGGTTCATTGAAGAAAGTGATGACTTGACTAGAGAAACAGTAGTGCGAGCATACCCTAATTTACAAAACTTGATACAGTTTGTGAGGAAGGAAGATATTACAATCAGTTCAGAATTGAGTACTGGAGAGAAAAAATTGTTGGCAATCAAAGCATTTAGTCAGGATGAAGACTTAGATCAGATAGGGAAGGAATTTCCTTTCAGGTCTCAGGAAAGAGTAAATGAGGAGTTACTAAGGCTAAACCCAGATTTCATTAAAGAGCAAGCTATAGTGAATGAGATAGATTGTGAGGAAACAGAGCAAAAAGAAGAAGAAGAAGAAGAAGGAGAAGAAGCAGAAGAGTTAGAAAATCTAGAGGAGGACGCCAATAAAACACTGGAATTGGATATTCGTCGACATAACTTTAAAAGTTCAGTAGATGAACTTGTTTATTATGCTAAATGGTTTGCTTCTGACAAATTCAGCTCTGGTTCTAGATCTACAAGAAGAATGAAAAGAAACAGATCAATTAATGAGGAGTTGACATTATTGGAGGAAGAAGTCGAAAATATTCCAAAGAAAGTAGTGAAGGAGTTGACTCCTGAAGAAATTCAAGCGAGACGAATTAAATGGGAGCTAACTAAGCGAAAAAGAGAAGAAAATGAACGTAAAAGAAAGCAGAAAATAAAGGAGGAAAAGGAAAGAAGACAAAAAATGATTGAACTTGGTCTCATTATTCCACCGAAAAGAGTTCCAGTGAAGTCAAATATTGAACACCTCAAAGAAGAAGCCGAGTATTTCCAAAGTGTTACTGGAAACTTCAAACCTATTGAAGAGGGTGAAACTAGAAATCGGAAGCAAACAAAGAAATTTGAACCTGAATTTCTGGTGAGTAAAAAAGTCAATGAAAGGCAAAGGAAGAAGCTTTTGCAATTAAAATTAATCAAAGATATTAAAAAGAGAAAGAGCCAAGTGAAAAAAGTGAAAAAGGTTAAAAGAATCAAGAAAGCTAAGGTAAAGGTAGAGCAAGATGCGGATGAACTGGAAGAACTGGATGAAGGCGAGGAAGATGACGACTTAGAGGTGGAAGTCGACGAAGAGGAAGAAAATGTTGTGAGTCCTTTTGATCCTTACGATATTAATACAGATACCCATATTCCACTCTTCCAAAGGCAGCTCTTTGTTCAAGAGATAAACGAGTATAATCCATACTTACCAGAGCTTCATTTTGTTCATTCCTCTGGCGCCATCCGGAATGAAACAGACGAAATTCCGTATATTGACTGTATGGCTGCTGATGTGGTGACGAAACACTACAAAAGTTATAACGATTTACCTATCACTTTCCCACCTTTGATGTCCTCCAACAGAAAGGAATTCAACCCACTAAATAAAGTACGCTTAAGATATCTACTTTACCCACAACATAGTGAACTATTTATTCTTGCGGAACCAAAGGGAGAAGAATTGGATCCAATAATTGAAATGCAAAAGCTTTTCCAAATACACTTTGCACTTTATTTTTCACATTCTGAGAAAATTAAGGAAATCATAATCAATGATTATTGTAGGGGACTCGACGAAAGCATTGAGAACAATGACTTTGCTAAATTTATGACTATTGTGGATATGTGGAATACTTTGATGATTAAGTTATCACCAAACTTGAGCACTGAATCACATAAATTCGAGGGAGACCTCAACGAAGAAGTGAGGATTTATCTTCAATATGATAATTTGAAACCACCAAGTGATGAAGATTTAAAGTTGGCTGTATTCTTAGACGAAATGGAATATTCACTCGATGATGAAGAAGATAGTCCTGAGTTTGAGCATGGACCACCTGCAGCAACTGGAATTGAGCCAAAACCAGAAACTTCTGTTAAGATTGAAAAGCCAGATGACTATGAGATTCAATATACAGAATCGAATTTTGTTTCCAACTTCTTCAAACATTTAAATTCTAAAACAGAAATATCTCGATTTTGTTTGCAACAAATTCTTTTAAAAGTATATTCAAGGGTAGTATCTCCAGATTCACACAAGCTCAGGTCTTATAAAGCATTCACTGCAGAAGTCTATGGAGAGTTATTGCCTTCGTTCACCAGTGAAGTCCTTACAAAAGTTGACCTTAGACCAGCACAAAAATTCTATGACTTGGGCTCTGGAGTTGGTAATACTACTTTGCAAGCAGCCTTGGAATTTGGTGCTCAAGTGAGCGGAGGATGTGAACTTATGGGCCATGCTTCGTACCTTACTAATCTCCAAGATATTGTGCTTCAGAAAAAATTATCTGTGCTTGGGTTGAAGAAACTTCCCTTGACTTGGGCATTACTGCAAAGTTTTGTCGACAATTCGTCAGTTAAGAAAGTTATAGTTGATTGTGACGTAATCATTGTCAACAATTATTTATTTGACGAAAATTTAAATGCTGAGGTTGGTCAGCTTCTATCTGGCTTGAAACCTGGTACCAAGATTATTAGTTTGCGAAACTTCATTAGGCCCAGATACAAGGCAACATTAAATTCAACTATATTCGATTATTTGAGAGTTGAAAAACATGAAATGAGTGACTTTTTGTCAGTTAGTTGGACGGCTAATAAAGTACCTTATTTCATATCTACAGTTCAGCCAGAAATCTGTCCTGAATACTTATGAGCTCAGCATTTTCATATTCTCATTACATTCTTACTATGTATTATTAAAAGAATTAGATGTATAAATACATATATAATATTCATTATAAGTCTTGATAACTAAACAACCGCCGCTTTCCTCTTTTTATCTATCACGTCTACCTTAGAACTATTACCATTTCTTTTACCATTAGAATTAAGTTCATTATTAACTTCCTCTTTAACCGATGGTTCAGTTGAGCTAGGTCTACTATCATTCGATTTGTTGCTCTTTAACAAGCCGATATTTTTCTTTCTGCTTGCACCGGGACCTTCCAATTCTCTTGTGATTGCCAATAACAAAGTATTAACTCTTCTTGAAAGTTCTTGCGGAGTCCTTGAGAGAATAAACCAGTCAAATTTAAATAAATCTGAAGCCATTATATCCTCCTTGATTCTTTCCATAAGATTCTCACTAAACAATCCGTATTTATTGACACAGAACAAAATGAATCTGTCTTCAATCTTGGAATACACGCGTTTTGAATTATTAGGTGGATATTGTATCTTTAGATTCTCTAAAGGATGTTTTAACGATTCCATTTTGAATGCAAGAAGTTTTTGTTGGTTCATTAATTTTGCTAATTTTCGTTCGCTGCTTTCAATTTGAGATATGTACTTATCATAGCCTTCAATAAGCCTATAGTTTTCCCAAAATTTGCTCAGATACCTCTGGACTTCTTCTGGAGATTTATTTCCACCCATAGCTTGTGAAGATATCAACTTATAATTGTCTCTTCCAAACTTTGCAGATCCATGAATAAAATTGGTGAAATCACGTCTTGTCCAAGAATGGAAAGACTCTGCGAGTAAATTATCCTTTCGTTCTATCTCTTCTTCAGTCAAAGGAACGACATCATTAACTTGTTTCTGATGAAATTCCCTTTTCTCTTCCCTCGTTTGTTCAACTTCTTTTTTGAAATCATCAGCCAAGAATTCGTCATCACTATCACCAAATTCATCAAGTGTAAACTTATAGCCAATGGATTTTTTGAAAGATAATTGCTCTCTATCTAGGAGTTCCTTAAGACCTTCAGGGAAAAATTGATGATCTTGTATGTTGTAAAGTTTTGGTTGTCTTGGGCGGTGAGTAGCCAATTTAGCGGCCGCATTTGATGAGTTTGCAGAACTCTTACTATTCGCAAGTGCAGCTTGCTTCAATACATCTTTATAATAATTGTCCACTGAATATGTTTGCTCTTTTCTCTCTCTTTTAGTAGGATTGATCCAACTGAAGCCCAAATCAGAGGAATCTTTCTTCGCGAAGTTTTGACCATTCCATTCATAGGTCGAGGAATCTGAAGTAAAGTTTTGCAAGTCATCAAGACCTAACTTGTTAAATTTAGCATTCAAATTAGCCGTCTTTTCTGCCCCATTAGCCAAGATTGCGTCGATATCAGCATCTAACAAACTAGCACTTCCATTCTTAGCACCATCTTCAAAAACCTTTTTTGCACCATGTTGAATAATACCAAGTAAATCATCCTTAGTATTTCCAATTCCTGTTTGAGCGTTGGACTGTTGTTGCCTTCCTTGCTGAATAACCAACTGATCCAATCTCAATTTTTGAGCAGCTCTTTCCAAGACCTTTTCTTCAATTGCATTTTCGGTAACAAATCTGTATACTTTGACTTGTTTCTTTTGTCCAATTCTATGAGCTCGGTCCATAGCTTGTAAATCAGCTTGAGGATTCCAGTCACTGTCATACAAGATGACAATGTCAGCACTAGTTAAATTGATACCCAATCCACCAGCTCTTGTAGTAAGTAAAAAGATAAACTTGTCCAGATCTGGTTCGTTATACTCGTCAATGGCATCAATTCTATCTTCGTGACTTGTCAGACCATCAATTCTGCAATATTCATATTCTCTGAAAAAGCAGTAATCCTCGAGAATATCCAATTGACGAGACATTTGCGAAAATATAAGAACTCTTGATCCATCCTGTTTGAACTTTTTAAGCATTTTATCCAAGATAATCATTTTTCCAGAATTAAACACAAGGTGCTCATCAGTAGTGAACGGTGGACCAGGCTCCGCACCATCAAATAAGTATGGATGGTTACAACATTTTCTCAACTGCATTACAATATTCAATAATCTGGTTTTACCTTCTCTTTTCCCAACAACCCCATTGACAGCATCTATATCTTTTTCCAAAAGCTTTCTATACCAGTTTAATTGCATATCAGCCATTCCAATATAAACATTAGTTTCAATCTTAGGTAACAAGGATTTTTCTACATCAGCCTTAACTCTTCTGAGAAGGAAGGGGGATAGCACTTTGTGAAGTTGTTGTACTACTTTGTCCCCTCCATCCCCATCTCCATCTTCGTTTTCCTGCTTGCTTTGGTTCTCGAACCATTCGTCGAAAACTTCAGAATCACCAAAGACATCTGGGAGCAAGAAATTCAATAATGCCCATAATTCATGAAGATTGTTTTGCAAAGGAGTTCCAGTAATCAATAGTCTGTTCTTAGAGTAGAATAACCTGATAATTTGCGATAAACTTGAATCCTCATTTTTAATCCTATGGGCTTCATCAACAATAATATATTCCCATCTGAACTTTTTCAACTGAGATTTCTCTCGTATCACCATTTCAAAGGATGTGATGAGTACGTCGAAGTCCGCTGTCAATAATCTATTTTTAATAACATCTTGTCTATCTTCTTTGTTTCCTTGCAATACAACTACATTTACTTCCGGAGTCCATTTGGCAAATTCTCTTCTCCAATTATCCAAAGTTGACTTGGGAACAATAACTATAAAGGGACCATCTATGCCCTTCACATACCTTAAATAGCCTAAAAACGATATGGTCTGCAATGTTTTACCAAGTCCCATTTCATCAGCCAAGATCCCACTTAATTTATTTTCATATAACGATATCAACCAGTTGAGACCTTGGATTTGATATTCTCTCAAGGTCCCCTGCTGTACGAACGAAGGCGACTCGGTCAAAACTGTTCTCTGAGATTCCTCGTCTCCGATATGTTCTTCTTCTTCCAACAACTCAGCATCCTCTTCCTTCTCCGTCTTACGTCTCGATCTCTTATTGCTATTGTTTTTCTTGCTTTTCGCACCCAACAGCGTGAAAGAGACCTTGTTATCGATTTGTTTGATCAATTTCTTGAACTGTGCATCTTTGGAGGCATTTATGTCTATGAAGTAACGAAAAAGATCCGTAAGTCCCAAAAGATATTTAAACCGTTTAGTAGAATCATCAACATCGTTGTCTTTTGCCGTTTTAGGGTCGGTATCTAGAAGGAACCGAGCAATCCTGTCGTTGTCAGTCATATTGTCTTGTATTATTTATGTCTATGTACCTGTGATGGTCCTTACCTGACGATGTACGAGTGGTTTAAAAAAACAAACAACAAGTGGTTTTCAATCTGAGGATAGGGATGAACAAAAAAGTTAGGAAAAAAAAAAAAAATTCAGAAAATGAAAAACGAAGTACGGTTGAGGCGAGAAAATCAGAATGTACTGAAGGAAAAATTCCCTATGATTGCATATTTCCATTGATTGCAAAAATCAAATTGCAGCACAAATTCTTGCATATAGTTTAAAAAATAATAGGTTAGGCATCTTAATCGAAGATCCAAATGTGCAGATAACTCCGTCTATGTATTGTCAAAAGATGGTGGAAAGCGTCGAATATATCTACTAGAAGCTTTCTATTGAATGTACAATTTAACGGTGTACGTAGATTATGAAATTTTTCATTTTTGGGGGGAACATTTTTTCGCATTATACCATAGGGATGGCATTTAAAGTGGAAAACTTTAGGTGCATTTTTTACGAACGTTATATTTCTGTGATGGTGTCTATCAATTTATTGAAGTAGACGGTTTAGGTTGATTACATGCAGGTGTTATTTATAAAAGATAAATAATAATAAAAACAATTCGCGTGAAGTGGAAGAGATCGCGCGTTGGAAGAATATGCAGGAGATTCTGAGGTCGAGTATGGGAGAGGGCAGGGCAAGACAATGCTAGTGTAGAGAGAAGAGACAGGAGAGACTACACTAATAGAACTAGATATTATGTGGATATAAGGCAAGTCGGATAAATTGTATGTATTCTCTTTCCCTTTCTTATGTGTATTTCCACATTCTTTTCCTATATTTTTTGTCATGCTTTTCTTCGTCCTTACCGGGTTTACTTCACTTCTCTATATTTTTGAATACCTTTCCACTTACCACTTTTATCTCTCTTTACTCTTTAACGATATTACCCTCAAGAATCCCCCAGTTTAGCTTCTCACCTCCATTTTCAGCCAACCATTCATTACATTTTTTGAACACTCCTGAAGAGAAAAATCCTCTGTGGGCTGACAATGGCAGAGGGTGAACGGTGTTCAATATAAGGAAACTGGAACTTTTGTTGAACCCAATCTTTTCAATTCTCTTTTGGGCTGGCGTACCCCAGCCCATAATTACAAATCCATTAGCCTTACTATGATATACAAAGGCTGCCTTTAATACTTCCTCTGTGAACTGCTCCCACCCGCGTTTAGCATGACTATTTGCCTTGTGAGCTTCTACTGTCAAACAAGTATTGAGCATCAACACACCTTGCTTGGCCCACAGCGAAAGGTTCCCACCGCTGGGCGTACCCTGTTTAGATAACTTGTTGTAGTCGGGAATTTCGAAACTTGGAAAGTCATTTTTCAATGTCTTATATATATTTACGAGCGACGGTGGTGGTCTTGTTGGTTCTACTACTGAAAAAGCTAGTCCATGCGCTTGGTTAAAATTGTGATACGGATCTTGCCCCAATACAAGACATTTTATATCTGGGAGTGGAGTATACTGTGACCAAGAATATATTTGATCATTTGGTGGGAATATGGTCTTTTTCAGCTGTTCGGCTATTACGAAATCCTTCAATTGGAGGAAGTAAGGCTTAGTTAGGGTTTGATGAAGAGCAGCTAGCCAAGTAATATGAAGCGTGTTGATCTCCAAGTCAAGGAGCTCGCGCTGTCTTGGTGTTAACGAATCGACCCAGGCTTGCTTATTAAATTTAAACTGTGAACAGAATGCCCCATATTGATTTGAAGAATCTGTTTCCAAAACCACTTTCGTTGTTCCCTCCACTTTTACGTCCTCTTGTTGAAGCTCTTCAGTTTTCTTCTCGATCACGTCAACATGTTTAGTAGTAGTCGATTTCTTTGCAAAAAAGTCAGTTATTAATCTCTTTTTCCCACCACTAGCAGCAACGAGCGTTTCTCCGATTCTCTTTTGGACCGGCATCCTGTTTATATCCTTGAGTAGCAGTTGTTTGCAGAGAACGCGTTAAGTTAAAAAAAAAAGAAGTACCAGCATTTTCTAAAGTGAAGATTCTCAAATCTTAGTCAAGATGAAATACAAAAAAGCTTAAATAACATCACCAGTTATATTTTATCAGATTATGGTAATTGCTCTAAAATTTTTTAGCTACTAATTAGATTTTTACATACATCTTTTTGAAGTAATTTAAGGGTTATTATTTTGTCTATAGAAATATGTTTTAAAAAAGTTTAGTAAAATGATATGGGTAGCCTGGATCTTTCCTCGATACAATACTTGTCAAACAAGAGTATAATAAATAAAGTACAACTGAGTGGGAAATGACCACAAAAGACTTAGCAGCTTCATTTTCTAAAAGACTTCCGGCCCTCACTTTATATCTTCCAAAGTAGATCATACTTACCAAGCTGATTCCCAATGCAAGGTAGTTCGCACCAACTACAACAATCTCAATCCCAAACTGATAACTCTGGCCGCCACTTATGTAGATAACTTCGTCATCGTCATTCTTTGCAATAAATGGAACCCTCTGGATAGTAGTGAATGAGTACCCACAGACAAAGGCTAAAATGGCCGTGATCACAATTGCTTTGTATACAGCTGTCTTACCAAGGTTAGTGATAATTCTTGGCCCTCTCTTCTTAAAAAGGATAATACCACCAAGAGTTAAACCAAATGTCTGAATAAAAGAACCAACTGGATCTTCTTGACGGATAAGAATGGATTTTTGTAAGTTCTTTGTGAGGAATCTAGCAAACTCAAGAGCCTGATCTGCGTTACCAACATCAGGAATTTGGAAGGTGAAACGAGGCTCTTCCAACAAATTGAAACCTTTGATCTTTTTCGTTCCTTCTTCTTCGTCTTCATCATCATCTTCAGAGTCATCTTTCTTATTAGGTGGGATCAACCAAACATGAGGTATCGTCGTTAAGCCCAAATCTTCAAACAATTGCATGTTAGTAGGGTCAACTACATCTATATTGGCGAAATATAACATGTTAAGGTCCAAATAATCCGCAAACCAAGATTTGGCCACACGCCCATATATTTTTTGTAAGTCTTCACAGCCAGTACATCCATGCAGAGGGTGGGTAGAAGTCAATGCTAATACAGTCCAGAATTCTCTTTCTACTGCCTTTTCTTTAGTACCGAAGATAAACGAGATGTCACTGTTTGTGACTTCAATGACCTTATTTGGAGACGCCAGAGTTAATTCATTGAGTTCAGTAATGGGTGAGATAGATTCTGCTGAGAGTGTTAACCCTAAGAAAAGAGCCCATATCACAAATATATTCATGGCTACCTTGTAGATATGTTGAGCGGTAAAGAAACTGTTTGGAGCTGGTTTTGAATTTCTTCCAGCGTCTCATTTCGTTGAGAAAACGTAATTTCCAAGGAGCCGCAAGTTTTAGACGCAACCGAAGGAAGCTTCGAAAAGAAAAATATTGCAAGGATGCAGAGACCCAAATGTGTTGCAGCACTTTAGTTGACTACTTCAAAAAAAGCTCGTGATGTTCCTCTAGCTCCATAAAACGACGTTAAAGAGAGTTTTGAATGCCCTTTAATTTATTTTATTTAAAATTTAGTTAATTTAGATTTTGTGCCAGGGAGCTAGCAGCAAGCATGGCAGTATACAATACACTCTTCGCTTGAATTAATATTTTTAAATGCTTAATTTATCTAGCTGTTCTATTCATATATTTATGTAATCTATATCCCATAGCTGAAAGTATCAAAATTCTGTTCTTGTCAAGTGTGAAATTTGCTTCATTTTATTTTGTTGATGTTTTTTGGTAACTCCTCATTTTTCACGGAACCAGTTGAAGGGATCGCTAGCGTCTAATAAAAAGAGAACTGAAGGTGCGATATGGGAAGAAAAAAAGTAAGCACAGTGCTAATAAGTGTATGCAAATAAGTTTGAGTTAGTTATCTTCACGGACGAAATCTCCCTCTTCATCCTTGTTAATGATCAAAAACCCAACGGTGACCACTGTAGCACCTAGTAAGTAAAGAAAGTTCACTGTGAAACCTTTAATGAGCCAGTCTCCGATCATTGCCAAGGGGATAGTCATCGACAATCCAACGGTCACAGTTAATGGACTGGTCAACAAAACTGCCTTACACCAACACAAGTCTGACACAAACGTTATCAAGGCATTGATAAGCAATAAGGTATACACGTACGACGTCTTAGGTAACTCAAACTTTTCATGACCAGTAAAGTTCAAAATGAAGAGTATTGGCCATAAGAGCACAAGGGTGAAGATACCAACGAATGCAAAAAACAAATGCGTGTTCAACACCCTTTCCTTTTTGGAGTTTTTGATCATGACTTTAAACTTGAGTAAAATGGTGTAGACTCCGTAGAAAAGGGCACCACCAAGGGCCAATAAGTTACCCCAGAGGGTAGAAAGGGGTGATATTGAAGACGGTGGATCGTTAGAATCAATTTTGGTCACTATAATAACTCCAATGAAGGAAAGTATAAGTCCAACTACTTTGTTTGTGTTAATCTTCTCTACCGAACAGATGTAACCCACAATTAGGGTAAAGAAAGATGAACTGGAGGAAAGGATTGTTTGAGACGCCACGGAAGTGTATGAAAGTGAAGCATTGGTGACGAGATTGGCCGAGAACCAAAGTATTGAAAATTGAAGTGAGAGCTTGATAGTTTCATAAAGGGGAATGTCATATAAAACTTCGCTCAGATTGTTCGTAGTATTATTGGTATCACTCTGTTCAATAGGTGTGGATATTCCAGATGGTGGTGAGTCTGTTCCCAAACTTTCAAATACGGCACGATTGGAACCAGCTACGCTAAGTCCTCCTAGCTGGTTATTGATGGAAGGAGGAGTCTGCAGCTCTAACGCTGATAAATGGTCACTAGACCCGTAACTAGACGATTCCAAATTACTTGACAACCTGATGTACAGCAATTTGTCGATGCTCTGTCTTCTTTCCTTATCATAGCTTTCCCTTACTCTCCTGATAAACTCTCTTAACAGTATATCTTCGTGGTATAAATATGGGATGAGGTAGAAGGCAAAACATCCAGTGTTGATATAGGTTATGAAGAACGGCTTTCTGTATATATCAGTCTCGAATAGATCATTCACTAGAAATGAAGATAGCACCCAAAACACGACAACAGATGAAAGGTTAATGAGCCCAAGTATCCATTTTTGTCTCGTAGTTAATTCCTTTGAGGTGAATGCTATAGATACAAATTCCTTGATCGACATGACTTATGCTATAAAAAAGTGTTTAAAGTGGTTTGAAAAAAATTGGAAACAAATAACGAGGAGGTGGAAATAATAAATACAAAAGAGGCCACTTCTCTTTTGAAAAACAAAATGCAACTGTATCAATGAACCTGAAGGTGCTCCACCAAACCTTATGATGGTTATGACTGATTTGAGTTTCGAGATTTGGGAAATGGTGTGGCTCTGTCTCGTTCAATTTTCCTTCGTTTTTTAACTTTTCCGATAGCATATGCAGGTGAAGGCTATTCTGCGAGATGATGTGATAAGAGATGTCATATGTATGGTGGTTTATTTAACGTTATAAAGAGAAATGTAAAGCAAGACAGCTGTAAAAAAATATGATTGGGCTCAGGTTGCAAAAATTGGACTGGAGTGGGACCAAAAGATAGACATTGTGGACCATATTTTCAAATCAATGTATTTCTGAGATCCATCAGATCATATCTGGTAAAACTTATATTTTCAAGGAAACGGAGAAAGGCAAGAGTCAAGCTGTGTCATATGGTAGTGAGAAGAAATTTGGCTAAAGTCATGAGAAAGAATTTGGCTTCAGGGAGAATGGAATATAAGACATCACAGAAGTTGGCCATATGTCCTGTATGGCCAATTGCGACTACAGAGCCATTTCTCAAGGTAGACACTACGAGTGCTAAGGCTACTATTGGCCTAGGAAATATGCTTTAGCCATGCACTGCACCAAGAATCGTATTTTAACTGTTCATGAGGCGAACAGAGAGCATCGCTGAGCCGCCCAATTCTGGCGATGCTCACAAATGCCAAAAATTCTAATCTCAAACAAAAAGTGGAAATCAAGGAAGCACCATGACGAAGGGAAGATGGAAAGGGTAGGAACCAAAAAAAAACTATACGAAAAAAAAAAAAATGTCCGCCAACAGCAGGAAATTGAACTGTAAGGAAGAAAAGCGAGTTTTGAGACAAGGCTATCCAACGACCTGGTCAATGTTCTTCCCTCATCCTTGTCCGATTCTTCAGGCTGTTATGCCAAAGGTCGCACATGAGTGTACGCAGATTTACACAGTCCCGCTATTCCTATAGCGCTTAGTTGGTCCAGCTTTCTCCCCTTCTCTCTTCTTCCGCCCAGATGCAACCTATTTTTCTTGATTGGTCTGCCGCATCTTTTCTCGACGGCCCACCGACTAAATTTGGAAATTAATACGATGAGTATTTTCGTTTGCTTGTTTTGGTTTTTCCCGCGATAAGAATTTCCTGTTTGATCTCCGGCAAGCAAGCGGTGGATAATTTCACGTTGGAGTGGAGTGTGAGGAAGGGCATTTGTATTTCAGTTTTTTCACCTTTGAACAGCACTCCTTTGACTAGTTTTCGGTAGTAGCATGTCGGAAGATGAACAAACACCCTTGAGAAGGCCATCCCATGCCTTCTTGGACCAGCCTATTGGTTCGTTCAAGGGCCCCAACTCCATCCACAACTTTGCTACCTCATTCACAAGAGCCCAAGCATTCAATGCTTCAATGCTTGACCCAGATATCCACCGTAAGAGATCGTTCTTTGTTTCTCCTGGTCAGCGTGCTACTGAGCACTCATTTTTGGACTTTGAAGATGACGATGACGCTGAGGGAGACGAGGTCCTCTTTGACCCTGACTTGATGATCCCTTCCCAGCGTGGTCAGCGACTATCCACGGTCATCCACGACGTTCAGAGCCACAGAAACCAACTGTTCATGAACGATAACTTGCACCAACACTTCTCACCAAACGCCGAGGTGTTCTATACGGAAGACTATCCCTCCATCAGTCATTCTAGGCATAACTCAACCGTTGCCCGTGATCCTTACCGCGATAGCTATACCTTACCAGCGGGTAGCCAAGGTGCGTTCTCAATACCAATCGGCGGTAAAAAAATTATACCACTGAAGTCATTTGCTTCCATCCGTTCTGCTATTTCTAATTTTACCACTGCATCTCAATTTAACCTTAAGCAGATTGAAGATAAAGATGGACATGTCATTACAGTCCTTTCCGGGCAATCCACTGCCCCGCAAACTGTTTTCAACTCCATTAACGTATTGATCGGGGTAGGTCTTTTGGTTCTTCCAGTTGGAATCATGAAAGCAGGTTGGCTCTTGGGTGTACCGTTTTTACTCGGCAGTGGGTTAGCAACTCTCTGGACCGCCCGTCTTTTATCCAAGGCCATGGACACGGATGCAACTATTATGACCTATGCAGATTTAGGTCATGCAGCCTATGGATCTGCAGCCAAGTTGGCAATCCTGCTTTTGTTTTCCATTGATTTGCTTGGAGCTGGAGTTTCGTTGAATGTGTTGATGAGTGACTCACTATATGCGTTACTTGGTGCAAATTTAGGCTGGACCAAAGTTCAATTCAAAGTATTATGCTTTTTCATCCTTACGCCCTTTTCATTCATACCACTCCCTATTTTGTCAATTTTCTCACTCTTTGGGATCATGGCAACTGTCTCCATTACCTTATTGGTTTTCATTGTCGGGATTATAAAACAAGATTCTCCTGGTTCTTTGATCGACTTCATGCCAACTAATTTATACCCTCAATCCTTTCCAGATCTCTTACTCTCTATAGGGATATTTTTATCACCATTTGGTGGGCATGCTATCTTTCCCAACTTAAAATCTGATATGAGACATCCATATAAATTCAGCAAGACTTTGTTCCCAACTTATTTCATCAGTATCTTGGTAGATATGTCTATGGGAGTTTTGGGATTTTTGATGTTTGGAGCATTATGTGAAAATGAAGTTACTAATAGCATTCTTTTCACTCCAGGTTATCCACTGTGGTGTTATCCATTGATTTCTGGTTTAATATGCATAGTCCCATTGGCTAAGACGCCTTTGAATGCAAAGCCAATTATTCTGAGTTTGGACACATTATTGGGTATTGATGCCAGAAATGGGGTTAATTCACTGCATTCATATTTCAAGAAGTCGTTCTTCTCGTTCTCCAGGTTTTTGGTCAGAGTGTTCGTCAACGCTGTGTTCGTAATTCTTGCTATTTTGTTTCCAGAACTTGAAAAGGTCATCGGTATGCTTGGTGCGCTGATCTGCTTTATTGTTTGCATCATATTCCCGTGCTTGTTTTACTTGAAGCTTTGCAAGGAAAATGTGTCAGCTTTCGAACGGTTTATTATTAGACTTACCATCTTCGTTAGTGCTGTTTTGGCAGTATCTGCGACATATGCAACAATAATGTTCTAGTGAATTTAAAAAATAATCCACTTTAGAGCTAACAGCGTATTTTGGCAGCACTTTAATTCCGTACTTGAGTGCCTTGCTTTTTATGGAAGCATGAGTTGCACTCAAGACTGGTGCTCAAGCCAAACAGACTGTTGTTCTACAAGAATTAGCAACATAAAGACGTTGTTCGAAAATTAGAAAGAGAATAGAAAGAGAATAACAAAAACGAAAAAAAAGTAAAGTATATAAGTGTCACGATTAATTAGAATGTAAATGAATAACACAGTAAATGTCTATAGTAGCCGTTGACCGTGTAATAGGAGTATCAACTTCGACCATTTTTCGTTATGGTTTCCCACATGATTTGCAGCCATTGAAATTCGACTGCAGTTGTGCGCACGATTCCCAATGCGGTAAGTTGATGCGCGTTCCAAAAATGTCAAGACAGCCCCACACACCAACCACAGGCGATAGAAAGATAGCTGAGTCAGCGTGCTTTACTCAATCTACCAGGGTCAGTGGACCCGACAACTTGACTCTGTATTCTAGACCCTTAATAGCATATATATATATAACTGTAGAAATAGATAAAACTTATTTTAGTAATCTCTTTTAGTTTTTATAAGTGTTATTACTACTTTTAAGCACATAATAAAAAAAAATGTATATTCCAAAGAAATACCTTGAAGATAGCTGGGAACATCAGGAGCCTGTCATTAGAAATTACCCATTGGCAACTGTGGTGACAAACGATGCTGATGGGAAAATCATCGCCAACCATATTCCATTTTTCTTATATATTGATCCAGAAACGGGTAAGAAATATCTTCAAGCTCATTTCGCTAAAGTAAACCCACAGGCACCTTCATTGAAGGAAGGTAAAGAAGTGCTTGTGATTTTCCAATCGCACGACTCGTATATCTCACCTTCATACTATGCTGGTAAGCAGGAGACTCACAAGTATGTACCTACTTGGGATTTTGCCTCGGTGCATATTTACGGTAAGTCTAGAGTTATTGATGATGCACAATGGGTCAGAAAGCAATTAGATAACTTCACCGATCAAAATGAAAAGAAAAGAGAAGACCCCTGGACTGTTAGTCAAGCTCCAGAAAATTATGTTAAACTTTTGCAAAAGGCAATCTATGGATTGGAAATAGAAATTGAACAAATTGAAGGTAAGTACAAGTTTGAGCAGAAAATGAACGCTGCTGATATTAAGGGTGTCGAGAAGGGATTGGCAGAAGATGGTATTCATGAGGTTTCCAAATTTGTGAAGGAAGCTAATGAAAGAAGCTAGAGCGATTTTTGCAATTTATTAGTTCTTAGAGAGATGGATTAGCGCAGTCACAATACTTATGACATTAAGGAAATCATATCAATTTAGTTCGAATAGAGGAAATTTACAAGATAGAGCGGGACAAACATTAAAACACCGCTCTATAATTCCTATGGATATATATATATATATATATATATATTTATTAGCTTCGCATTTTATGTGTGATATAACAATAATAATTTATTAATCTAAAGTACAAGCATTACATACATAGAAATTCACGATAGTAGAACGTGATTTTTCGTTTTTTTTTTCGGCCTTATTATGCGCATTTTATTGTCCTAGGTACAAATTTCGCCTGGCGTAATGAAGAGCAATTGGTTCTAGCTTCTTTATCTCTCAGTATGGTGCAAATCTTGAACCACCTCTGAATGCACCTCTTCCACCTCTAAATCCACCGCCTCTACCACCTCTGAAAAAGCCACCTCTTCCACCTCTGAATGCACCTCTGCCACCTCTACCTCCTCTACCTCCTCTGTTTGTAGTGCTCAACCCAGGTATGTTGGTTCTCTTCGCGCTCACCTTTAATTCTCTTTCCCTCAAAGTAGCACCATCTTGAGTGGCTACGGCCTTGTTAACAGCATCTACATCAGCAAACTCCAAGTATGCGAATCCCTTTGGCTGACCAGTGAACTTATTGGTCAATATAGTAACTTTATTTACAACTCCACTCACTGAGAATAATGTAGCCAATTCCTGTGGAGTTACACTGTAGTCTACATTCCCCACATAGATGGACCTTGAATCTTTCTCTCTCTTCTCTTCCTCTGATTGTTGAATTGAAGATGAATCTGAGCCCTCATCCATTTGCATTGAAGAGTGGAGTTCACGCAATTTTACAGCTTCTTTTTCCATCTCTTCGAGCCTGGCTTGTTCTGAAGATTCTGGAGCTCCAGTATTCGTATTAAGAGGTGGCGCAACCACTCCGGTGGAAGAAGGCACTAGTTGCTGGAATGCTTCCCCACCACTTACTTCAGTAGTGGATGGGGGCGTATTGAATTGGTATGGCTGTTGCTGCTGCTGACCTATAGGTATCTCTTCGGACATGTTTATATGATAATTTTCTTCTGTCCACTACTGATCTATCAGGTTTGGGATTGCTTTCATTTCACTCTTGGTGTGTTTTTTTTTCCACATTGATTTTTGTCTGTTAGTTTTTCATGATGTGCTTTACACCCGTACACCTCATAAGTTATAAGGATTTGCTGCATCAAATGGGCTTTCTTAGAAGAAATGATACCCTAGTTCACAAGGTACGACTTGTCAACCGCTTACAGAATACTTTAAATATGTTATTTTTCTATTTTATGCTACTATAGTTTATGCTTTATTTACTCTACATTACGCTCGGCAAATTTCTTTCCCTATTAAGGGCATTCGTAATACTCTTACTGCTAATTGGTAAAGGACCAATTGTCCCTCCTTCATGTGTTGTACCGTTTGGACTTCTTGAAGAGTCTCTTGTACTCCCATATCCATCATTATTTAAATAATCGTTTCTTCCTTTTTTGCCACCTCTTTTCCTCTTCAGTTCATATGCTGGTAATAGATTCTCATGTTCTGATCTCAACATATCATCATCTGTCTCATATCCTCTATCGTAAATTGGGCTATTATCGTCCGAGCTTTCACGAACGCTCATAAAACTTGGCTCTGTATTAATAGAGAAGAAATCTCCATTAAGTTTAGGGTTTTGTTTTTTGTTTTGGCTATTACTGTTAATACACATTGCCACAGATAACATAACCACACCGAATATGACAAGCCCAACAACGATACCAATTCCAACACTTACAATTCCCAAGGAAACATGGAGGAAATTACCCGAAGGCTTTTCGAGCCATAACAAGTTAAGAGGTTTATCTATAAGAAAAACACACCCATTTCCACCCGCATTATTCCCAAAGCCTCTAGCACATCCATGACTAAGTACGTGTACTTCGTGGTTCTTACTGTATGCTAAAGAGTTCACATCTTGGGGGTTGTTAAGTTGTAATGTTGTCCTACCCTTTTCAGGATTATACTTGCAATTAAGCGTCGTGTCCGAAAGGTTTGTTCTAATGTTGCTGAAAGACCCAGTTCCATTGCCATCGAACGTTGGGTCAGGAAGTCCATTTACACAGGCCAATAATACCTCTAATTCACTATTTGGAACCAAATGAAACTCCAAGAAGTCCCAAAGCTTTTCAAACGAACTGGATACATTAAAAGTCTTCAATGAGTCTGGAGCAGGCGCAAGTAACGAAAACTCACTACTGGAACCATTCTTTCCAAATAATTTTTTGGCAAGCTTTGGGTAATTTTCAATCAAATCTAACACATTATGCTTGTCTGACTTCTCAAAAGTAGCTCTGATCAAGTCTAACATCGTGATTAGAAGATTATCGGGAAACATTACTTCGCTCGTGATGTGCACCACTCCTTGGTTAAATAAGATGTCCGAATTTAAAGGAATCTCAAATACGGTAGAATCATTAACACTAATTTCAGTATGGTCAGTTTCCACCTGTGGCAAAGTATTGATACGCAACGAATCTCCATTTAGATTCTTGTACTTACCTTTACCTGAAAAGTCAGAATAAATTGTGCCTTCTACGAAGAATCCCTTTAATAGAGTTTCGTATTTTTCGCGATTCCTTTGCAAGTGGGTTAATGTTAAACCAATAGTTTCCCAAGCACTACCGCGTGAATACATCTTATGACCGACCCCATATTCTTGAGGTCTGCCACAGGGTAAGAATATAGAATATCCCTTGCCATTTTCATCCAACGAAAATAAGTTAAATCCATTCAATTCCTTGAAAATTTCCAAGCAACTTTTACTATCGATATCAATATGGTCCCAATATCTATCACCACCATTTCCAGAAATTATCTCAACGAGAGAATGTTTTAATGAGCCTGGTGCATCGTTTTCATTGTCAGTAAGATATATCATAGTATTATTCGATACTTGATATGCTTGGGTTACTTTAGCTTTATCATTGATAGTAATTATCTTATCCTCTGATATAGTGACCTTGGTCTTGAAACATCCTCCGACTCTCTTCTTTGAGCAAAGCTTTGAGTCCAATAAAAAGTACTCTTCGTTCTCGCTCACTTCTTCATGGTCAATTACTCCGTCAAGAACTTGATATTGGAGTTGTTGTTTTGAACTGAATGAGGATATTGCTATATCATCATCTGGAATATCGTCCCTGTCATCGCCGTCTACAATGATTGTTTGATTCTCTGATTTGCCATCTAAGATAGAGTCCAATCTCCGGAAATAGTATTCTTCCACGACATTGGAGAAATGGAGGGCGTACAATGCTTTCCTGGGAATCATCTCAACGGGCAAATTGGAAGACTGGAAAAAAGCATCAGGATCCTCTTTCTTTTTTTCTCCCTTAGAGGACGTATCTGCTCCAATTAAATGTATTACACCATTGGATAGCACAATATTAGTCGAGTCGCGTAAGGAATCTACAGACTTGTTAATGCGAAGTTTGCGACAGTTTTCCCGCCCGCTTGTATGGTAATCCACTCTTCCGCCTATGCTGGTATGTATTTTAACGTCCTTGTTCGAAGATGTGGTTCCGTTAACCCCACCGACTAAATCGGCTAACATCAAATTTTCAAGCAAATCCACGATGTCGTGTTTCGTTTCCGACAAGGCTTGCTTTGTCACATCGTATGGCAGTGCGTCGATGATTCTACCACTGACTTCTTCCTCTTGAAAGCTGAATAAACTGGTGTAGTAGTCCACTTGAAGGGGAGTGAGGTGTTGGTAGATGTAGTCGTCTGTCGGTATGAACAAAGTTTTAGTTTTGTTCATGAATTGAGCGCAGGACAGTGGTAAAGGGTTCTGCTTCTTGGATTTCTTCTTTTTCTTACCGCTGCTGCTGACGCTTATAGATGATTCCTCTTCGAATAACTGAGCAAACAACTTTTTCATGAACCCAATGCCATGGCCATTTACCGTGTCTATATCTGACGCTAGCAAGAATTGGCAGAAGTCAGGCTTTAAGGAAAGTAGCTTGTCTATCCCCTGAATATAGCTTCCCTGATGAAGAGCATATATATCTGGTTCTACAATGGTGGCCTCTTGGTCTATTATGTACTCGTCCAGCTCAGCAACATGGGAAACAAGCACCGGGTAAGAACCGCCCTTGCTCGTATGATCTTTGTTTCTGTTGTAGTAGGTATTATATATCACGCTGTCATTTCCCAAGTTTTCCGTGACCACAACCTGGTCTAAGACGTATCTCAAAAGGTCGTTGTTGTCCCAATCAAACTTCGTACCGAAGGAGCCCGCAAATGCCAGATTTACAGGCGCCAATAGCGTCACGTTACTGAGGGAATTGAGAAAGGGGATTAGCCCATTCCGCTGGAGCTGTCTAAGAAAGTACAGATATTGGATGTTTGACGAAAGTATGTCAACTATGGAGCTGGGAGGTTCAGGAACTTCGGATTCTTGTGGTTTGGAGTACTGCAGTACTGCGATCGTGCTGGTATCTAAATCTCTTGCTACGCGATCTCCGCTCTCCACCGCTAGAGCCCTAATTCCGCCGGCAAAAAGAATAAAACCATATAGAAAGCTCATAGCTAACACACGCTTTAGCACTAGTGTGTCTTCCTGCATTGTCTGGCTCTTTTCTAGTCCTCCTTTTACTAATACTTCTTGATCTTTCGCCACAGTGTGTGGTGAGTACGGACCTTAATATTGAAAAGTTCCACATGCACAATTTGTGCACAAAAAATTCGTGCATGTAAGGAATAAAGATGTCTGGTGGGCGCACACACTGTTTTTCCTATCAAGCTTCTTATCTACATACAAATTAGGGAGTGTACAGTCGAGGACAGGAAGATGCGCTAGAGGGCATACAGTGGTGAGCCGCACTTCTGGGAGTTCATTGTAGTTGGCGAGAGTTGAATAGATAGTGGATAGCGTCTCTTGATGAGACAACGGAAAGGCTGGGGTATAGTTTTTCTTTGGATGCTGTGTGCTTGTGGTTGTATGCCTTACTGTAGTTTGCTTATCCTTGCCACATTGCTTTACTGTACTGCATACTTCCATGTGCATTGAGTTGAAGTAGTGTAGTGAGTCGTGAGTAGTGAGTTAGTAAACAGTGAGTGTTGAGTAGTGAGAAGCGAGAAGCGAGAATTGAGTAGTGAGAATTAAGAATTGAGTACTCAGAAATAAGAAACGAGTACTGAGCAATAAGTAATTAGAATTGTGTACTGTCCAATCACCAGTGAGCAAGAAGTAAACAGAGCTACTTAATAATGTATCATGGGTAGCGCCAAAGCACACAATACTACACATTGTTACATTGCTTATAAAATATCTACTGGAAATCCTTCACCTTCTTTATTTTTACACTAATTATTATGTATTTATCGAGTTCATAATTTATGTTTCCCTGTTCCACTTTTTGCAATTCGATAGAAATCAGTGTTGCACATTTTGGACCAAGTTTGCCTATGCACCTATTGCTCAGAACGCTTTGGTCTAAGCTCCGAAAATTGTCAGTGATGCGATTTGATGCGATCCACAGTTGTCTCCTTCTCAAGAAAAAGTATATAAGCTCAGTGGTCTATTACTCTTTTTCACTCTTGTGTTCTTTTTTTTTCTTCTTTTTCCGTTGAAGCTCCCTTTTATTTTGCTCACGCTCGTAATTCTATAATGGCAGGAATTGGTACAAACTCGATCCATGCAGCGGATAAGTTATCTCGTGTCAGTGATGTGATCCAACCAATCAACGTCACTACCACGTTTAGGTATTCTGAAGATCCCAGCACTTATGTGAAGGCAGTTGATAGAACATATGATTCAATTATTGGTGATCACTATTATTCAAGATTGACTCATCCAAATTCAGAAGCAGCTGAAGAAATCATTGGAACCATAACTAATGCAAAAGCTGTGGCATATAGTTCCGGGCTTGCATCAATCTTTGCTGCCTTCACCTACTTTAACCCAAAGACAGTCGCAATTGGACTTGGATATCATGGAACTCATGGAATCACAAAGATTTTCTCCAAACTCACTAATTTAAAGCAAATCACTCTCCAAGATGTAGCAAAAGATCCTACTCAATTGAGCACTGGTGATGTGATATATGTAGAAACCCCTGTTAACCCTGATGGTGAGGTTTTCGATTTAGAGTTTTTCGGAAACATTGCCCATTCTCGTGGGGCACTCCTACTCGTAGATGCTACATTTGCTCCTCCTCCTTTGCTGGATCCTTTTAAACAGGGTGCAGATTTAGTGATCCACTCGGCCACAAAGTTTTTTGGTGGTCACAGTGACTTATTGGCTGGAATTCTATTAACAAAATCCGACAAGGTTAAGAATGACTTGGTATACGAACGTTTACTTTTAGGTTCTACTATTGCTAATTTAGAATCGTTTCTCTTGATTAGAAGTTTGAAAACTTTTGAACTTAGAATTAGAAGGCAGTCTTCTAATGCTACCAAAATTGTTGAGTATTTGAGTGCCAATCAACATAAGTTCCCTAAACTTGTGAAAATTTCACATGGCTCATTACAAAAGGATGCATTTATTGCAAAGCAAATGCCTAATGGCCATTCTCCAATTTTTTGCATAGAGTTAGAAACTGAAGAATTGGCCAGGTCGTTTCCATCGAAGTTAGAATATTTCCACCATGCGACGTCCTTAGGCGGAGTGGAAAGCTTGATTGAATGGAGACCTATAAGTGATTCTACATGCCCTGTAACTTTATTAAGAGTCAGTGTGGGTGTAGAAAATGTAGAAGACTTGATAGCTGATATTACAAAAGCCTTGGAAAGTATCCATTAGTGCAATAGACTATACGTTAGTTAGCTACTTATATACAAAATATATAAATTGCATTTGGTATAGGTTCAATTCCTTTTTAAAACATTACCCTCCTACTAATCTATCAATGAATATTATTAATGGATTATCTCCCAGTGCTATATTATAGAAGAAGCTGTGATGAAAGTGACAACTGTAACTAGACTAGAATAATGTCAATGTAGGTAATTTCGAGGTACAAAATCCTTTAAGTACAACCTTATTATGATATGCCGACTATTTTTGCCCTTTCCTGCTTTTTTTTTGCCTTTTCTTCCTTCCATTGTTCTCTTCGGTCCCTTCTGTACTTTTTTTGTCTACTTTTCCGTGCCTCTGTATCCTGCTCAGAATTGATTAAAGTACGTGAAATCCCAGGCTGAAGAATTTACTGTCAAATCTCTCCACCCTGGAGCAGTCTCCAAGGACAAGAGTATGCTGCCGTTGAAAGTACTACTGATGCAAGTACTGCCTGTAAATTGAAAGAGATGCAAGTAACTCTAGAAGAAAGTATTAACCAGCAAGCTAATCTTTTTGAAAACTTAGCTTTGGAGCACAACGGAAAGTTCTACGACGGAACAGAATTAGTTTGGTAATTTTATATTTATTGTGATATTTATAATATGATATATAACAACATACTTGTTTGGGAGCGTGCTAAGTATTTTTTAAAATTAGATAAAGATTAGGCTAGGTTTAGTTTATACTTCAACTTTAAAACAGAAGTGCTTGCAACCGTTGTGTGCGGCTTTCTGTCACATTTGGAAGTACGTTAGGTCACCATGTCGAACAAGCTCGAAAATGCGATGGCGAGATAATAGTATCCAATTGACCGGGAGTTTTACTACCAGTTTGATCAGCATAATCCCAGCTAGCATAATGAGACTAGTATTATATCATTAGTATTGTGTGGTTTGGAAATACACTTGCAGGAGCTACCACTGGGATAGTAAATATGTCAGTTCGGGTTCAAATCAAAAGGGGAACTGACACATTATTTTTTACGATTAAAATCAATGCGCGGTAAAGTTTGTCAGCAATTGCATTCTTTTGTATTTGTCATTTGTATTTGTCATTTGTATTTGTAAAAATCAACCTCTTAATAATGCAAATGACAAATGGTATCTGATAGCGTACGCCTGAAAGAGCTAAGCGTAGAGCATTAGTACCTCACGTTGACATATAAAAAGCTGTGCAAGTATCCCTTAAAATGTACAATTCTTAGATTTATTAACTAAAAAAGTTTCAATTGATATCTTTTTAAGAAAACTAAATTTCTCAACCCTATTAAATTAACAAATCAAACGCAAAAATGTCGAAAGTATATTTTATTTCTGGAGCTAACCGTGGTATTGGTTTCAGCATTGCCAAAATATTAGCTCAAAGACCAGACGTCAAGGTCATTGCTACTGCTCGTAATGTCGAAGCTGCAAAGGAGCTTGCTGAATTGAAGGCTAGCACCGGCAGAGTTGAAATTCTTCAATTGGACGTTAGTTCCGAGGAAAGCGTTGATGCTCTAGATGCTCAGTTACAGAAAGTTGCTGCAGATGGTGTGGACGTTTTTATTTCAAATGCAGGTATTGCAGATGCATATGCTACAGTATTGGAAGCTCCACGTAAGGTGTGGACTCATCATTATAAGACAAATGTATTGGGTCCAATTTTGCTCTTCCAAGTTTTATATCCTTACTTACTCAAGAAGAAGACTAGACAAATTGGATTTGTTTCTAGTGTTGCCGGTTCAATTGGTAATTACTTCCCTTTGAGCAGTTCCGCATATGGTCAGTCGAAGGCAGCTTTAAATTATTCTGTTAAGGAAATCAGTTCTGAATTAGATGCTGAAGAATTCACCGTTATCTCTATCCATCCTGGTGTGGTCACTACTGATATGGGAAATGACGCAGTTGCAAAGGTTTCTGATCCAAATGTAAGTGAAGCATTAAAGGGCTTGGCAATTACTCCCGAGTCAAGTGCTACTCAGCAAGTGGAGGTATTTGATAAGTTGAACAGAGAGCTCAATGGAAAGTTTTTGAACTACGATGGTACTGAATTAGTTTGGTAGTTATATATTTATAGACATGAATAGAAGTAAATGCTAACTATGCTGTAGGAATTATGCAGTGTTGCAGTATTTTTTTAGATTCGCATTATCAACCGCAGGATGAAAAATCTAAGCCGAAGCCCACCAATGCAAACTGAAAGAATACATTATCAGCTCGTCACCCCAATTTCTATGGCTACAAGAATAACATATGAAAAGGAATAAACTTTAGTCTATCATAGATCATATAAATTTAAAAGGTCATATTTATTATTTTTTTTTTCTTTACTTGTACTTGTTCTTTTTTCTCTTCTTTATCGATTGATCTTTTCTTTGGTATCGGAAGCATTTTCTGAAGTTCAGGTACAAAGCAACAGTTGTTTTTCCTCCGACTGTATTATGATATACTTCGTATACATCGTGATGAAATTGTAAAGTTGTAACTCGGTAAGAGCAATATCAATTTAGGTAGCCCCAAGGTCCGAGTTTCGTCAACTCGTATTTTATACCCTCCGTAGGAATCTTTGATCAGCCCTGCGAATGATCGGCCCGAACAAAGTCAAAGTCAAATCAAGCATTCAAACTCGCCTATACCTAGAAAGAAATTATAAAAGATAAAATGAAGCTGTCGTATCCTACAATACACCTTCTCTACGGCATAATGAGCAGCCCAAAAGAGCATAGGAGCAATAACGCACTTTGGTCATCATCGGCTGTAGCATCATTTAAACCGGCTCCTTCGCAGGGCGTTGACAATATGCACATATGCACCTACCCCGGATTTTTTATTCCGCATTTCTCCCGTTGAGTCACAACTTTTCACCAATATTTATTTATTTAAAATAGAGAAGCAAACCAGATCAAGCCCTATGTATATTCGAATTTGAGCATTCTGATTGTAGATATATACGATGAATTCGAATACAAATTATACCAGAAATTCTGGAGTCGAAGAATTTGCGCTTGACTCTTTGACTCCCGAAGATATTACAACAAATGTCTCAACCACCTCATTGGAGATCGTAAGCGAAAGTGATGAACGCAAAAGAGGAATGATGTGTGTAGCAGCTGGATTCACTTGCAATTTTATGATATTTGGAATAGCATTCTCATATGGGGTCTTCCAAGATTTTTACACCTCTGAAATTGGTCCCTTGAAATCTGAATCTGCATCAATGGTGGCTTTGATTGGTACTTTGGGAACTGCGCTAACATACGCTGTTGGCGTGTTTAACAATTCACTTACATATTACCTAAGTTGTACCAAAATAATGCTAATAGGCTCAACCATCATGTCATTAGGACTAATTCTCACCGGATTTGCAAATCAATATTACCAATTTCTTTTAACTCAGGGAATAATGTTTGGGATTGGATCATCATTTCTTTATCTCCCTCCTGTGGTCTGTGCACCTGCGTATTTCGACAAGAACAGAAGTATTGCTATGGGTATAGTTTTTAGTGGTACGGGTTTCGGGGGTTTGGCAATGGCTGCATTTAGTAGATACCTTATAGCACACGTAGGTTGGAGGTGGTGTGTAAGAATATTAGGATTCATGAATCTCTTTGTAACCGGAGCTGCAAGTTTCTTAGTATATGAACCTAAAACTTTTAATTCAGTTGCACACTCAAGAGGTTTGTTCAAGATGAACCAGTTAGGTTCTTTAAAGGTTTGGTTGCAATTACTTGCCAGCTTTCTTCAAAGTGCCGGATATTTGATCCCATTGATCTATATGTCAAAATATGGTCAAACATTGGGTTTCAGCCTTGACCAAGGTGCCTTATTTATCGGTGTTAATAATGCTGTCAATGCTATATTCAAAGTAATTATTGGTTATGCTGCTGACAGATTAGGAAGACTAAATATGATTACCGTGTGTAGTCTTTTAAGTGCGACGACAATATTTGGATTGTGGTTGATAAGTACCAGAGAAACATTCATATCTTTTATTGTGTTGTACGGAGTGTTTACTGGAGCAATAATTGCCTTACTTCCGACATGCTTGGTAGAGCTCTTTGGGCTTCAAAACTATCAATCCTTGTCTGGCTTAATGTACTTTGCTAGGGGAATTGGCAGCTTGTGTGGCAGTCCAATAGCAGGGTTGTTCATTACAGGAGGTGGTTCTAAGTCCAGTGAATACAGAGGACTGATCATTTATAATGGAGCTTTACTATTAGCCAGTTCTATATGTCTTATTGCATTGAGAACTGCAGTGGCTTTTCCTAAACAGAAGTTTAAGTGGAAGGTATAAGAATTTAAATAGTTATCTAAACAAAAAGACAGATGTACATAGAAATAATAATTATAATTGAAAATTAATCTACATACATTAGGAGCAATTTATTCAAATTGCAGAGCACCATCCCTGTATTAGTATACAATACTTGGTGTGGAAGATCAAGCAAGTCGTGGAAATCCTGACAGTGCAAAATTCGTTATCTATGAGAAAATTAAGTTCGGAATTTTAACTTTTCAGTGATCACTCTGAACGGGAGGCGAGAAACAAAAGTGAAAAGGGAGTAACTTCCGATAGTCATCAAGTTTGGTCTTTTACTCATTCATTGTTTAATTAGGCACTATGTTATTTGTGTTACCTATAGTATTTGGAATAATTCTAGTTCGTCAGCTAGTCAAGGAAAGGAAAGAAAAGTTGGCAAAGAAGAATCGCAATTTTGAAAGAGAGCACACAGTTAAAGATATAACTAAATCGACTTTGCAATTTGAAAACATGGCAATACCTCCGTCCTACGAGAATAGTTCCAAGGATAAACGTGTTATCAATATATCACCTCCTGTTTATGCTGATATTTAATTTCAAAAAGAGGGAGGAATTGGCTTTGCTAAAGAATTTGTAATTCGTAACTTAATTCAAGAAAAGTCAAGAAGAGTAAGGTATTAGCAAATTTTTCTTGACTATTCGAAGTATTAGTGTTGACATATGATTACTTAAATTGATTGTTCTGTCGGATAGCGACCGATGCTCATTGCATAGAAATGGTTTTAAATGTTGTAATAAGGCGTTGTTGGTGTTTTCACTCCTAAATTTCATATAGTTAGTGGGGCGTGTTTACATATTCTTCTGAATTCACCCGGGGAACAGTTGATAGTTTTTAAGCTATACGTTCCAATCGGATAGTGAGAAACAAACAAAGTCAGAATGATCCCGAGGAAGCAGGTCCAAAAAATATGAAATTCCTCGAACAATGCTCATGTTTCATACATTGTTCAGATTATTTTCTATCAATTGATGTAAATTGCGAATTGCCAATAGTTATATGGTGTATTAAACTTTCTCGGGAATTAGAACTCAAGACAAAAATAGATTCATTTCAGGAACAGTTCACCCTATACACTATTTTTGCGAGAATAAGCGAGTTCTCGGTAGAGCTACTTGAAATTCTTCTTTCGCGTCTATTGTGAAGGATGAGTAGGCAGGTATGTTTATTTTAGATTTGTACTTTGGGTGAAGTTCTTGAGTTTTATTACTTGTGAAGACTTAAGGCTTGCTGGAGCACGAGCCAAGTTGTTATTCATTGTTATTCACCAACATTTATTTCTTCTCAAACTTTCATTTGAGAATTTAACTTATACATAATTTGAAGAATTAAGTACTTTGCTTTGTATGTAGTAGCGAGTACATTGCCTAGCTAGAGTATGTTTAATTTTCCTTCCAATTAAAAGATGTACCAACCTTATTTGTCGTATGTTGCAAAGACTATGCAGGGGAAAATGCGCTGGAAGCCAATTTTCGAAGTTTCATAAAAAAAAAAATACTTAAGTGCGTAACTTGCATAATTGACTTCTTTCTATTGTTCCGAAATGCAAAAGTAATACAACAATGATAGTACGCCATAAAATTGAAGTTGTGAATTTCTGATAATCACTAACCGTTTAAAAGATAGTATTCTTAAGTATACATGTTAGACGACTACGACCAAAAAGGAAATAGATATACTTAAAATGGAAATGCAGAATACGTTACAGTGAATTGCAAAATGCAACTGAAATGATTCTCTACCTATAAAATGGTATGGTGTTTCCTGTTTTCACTGACTTCATTTTGTTGATAAGTCGTACACAATTAAAATGAAGGTTTATCTCATATTCATTACTCTTCTCTGCGCTGTTTATGCTGCTCCTCCTCCTATTAAGTCAACGTTGAGGGCCAGGGACTTTCTTCCCACTCCTCCATCGGAAGATCCATTTTACACTCCTCCTGCAGGGTACGAATCCCAACCACTTGGTACAATTTTGAAAACACGTAAATTGGATCACACAGTTGGGTTAGTCGTAGTTCCTTTCCAGATTAAGGAAGTATATCAGTTTATTATTCGTTCGGAAGATTCTTTTGGTAACGCACTTGCAGTTGCAACTGCACTTTATATCCCATACAATGGTGATCCAAAAAAGCTTCTTTCATATCAAGTTGCCGAGGATGCATCAAATCTTGATTGCGCCCCCTCTTATGCCTTCCAATTAGGTTCCAATCCAATTTCTATTGTGTCTTCTCAACTTGAAGAATTACTAGTTCAAGCTGGACTGGAAGAGGGTTGGTATGTTGTTGTACCTGACTATGAGGGTCCTAATGCCGCCTTTGGATCTGGACAACTTGCAGGAAGAGCTGTTTTAAACTCAGTCAGAGCTGTATTGAAATCTGGAAATATCACGGGATTGGCAGCTGATCCAAAAATAGCTTATTGGGGCTATTCAGGAGGATCACTTGCAACAGGTTGGGCTGCTTTGCTAGAGCCAACTTACGCTCCTGAATTGAGTCCGCAAACAATTGGCTACGCGTATGGTGGAATTGTTGCAGATGTCGCAAATGTTGCTAAACAAAATGTGGGCAATATCTTTGCTGGGCTTCTCTTTGCTGCAATGAATGGTTTATCCCATGAATATCCAAGTATTAAACAGTATATTGCTGATAATGTGTACCCAGACAAGCAGACCTTTTTTGCTTTACCAAATAAGCTATGTGAAATTGTCTATATTCCTTTATTTCTTTTTAAAGGTTGGGATGAATTCTTCAGGGCTGGTTCCGCTACTCTTTCCGATCCAATTGTTAAAAACGTAACAGACGCCCAAAATATGATCATTTCACCTCTCGTTCCAACTGCCCCACTTTACTTTTACAATGCAATTTATGATGAAATTATCCCTGCTGCTGACGCTGATAAGTTGTATTCTAGGCTCTGTGCTGCTGGCGTCGATATTGAGTATAACCAAGATTTACTAGGAGGTCATATAGTCTCTGCTGTAACTGGAGCTGGAAGTGCATTTTTGTGGTTGAAAGATCGTTTCAACGGTATTCCCGTGAATCAAGGATGTAAAAAGTCCTTTACATTTACTAGTGTGATAACACCAGCAGGTCTCACTGGATTTAGTGAGATTATAGTTTCTGCTATAATGACACTTTTGCAGAAACCTATTGGCCCACCAAGTCTTGGTCTCAGCACGAGTACTTAATGTTATCGATATTTGTGATTAAATTTATATAAAATATATGACTTATAACTTTAAGGGGAGTCCGGCTCAACTCAAGTATGTCTATTTAATGTAGTTCAAAGGGCCATGTACGAGATTAAAGTTTATTTTTTTTAACTTCAATAGGTACCTTAAAATTGATTGCAAAACCATTCAGACATTCCAATTTTAACTTAAGAAAGTATATCCTGGCTAATTTACAACTTTGAAAACTTGGAATTAAGCAAAAACTATCGTAGGCAATGCCCCTCAGTTTACGATATTTAATAGCTGATTTGGTAAGATCGACGCTAATATTATAAGTTCCTTGTAACATTTTATTTTTGACACCAGTACTTGAAGAGGACGTTGGGGTCAATTTTACTTCATTCACGTCCATCACAACGCAAATTGAAGTTAGACTAGAAATGGTCTCGAGATCCCTAATCAAAGATGAGCTCATTCTGACTGTATTTGGCTCCATTCTCTTAGCAAACCCCCTTAAGGCTTCGAGCTTTCGTCTCATAGGCTTCACAACAATGTCATCAAAAGTTAGTTCATTTCCATTTTGAAATACCATATTATGATTAATTTCAACGGGAATTGATGATACTTTGCTAATTATTGTTAAAGAGACCAATTCGGCAGTTACATTCTTGAAGATTGGTGCAGACTTAAAATGCTGGTTAGTCAAGTTAAATGGGATATCAAATTTCCACAGCCGGTCTTGTATTAACTCATGTCGACGGTATTGTGGAGGTTTTATGTAATCTATCTTATAGGAAACATTAGGAGAGGTGAAAAAATAATCTTCAATAATCTTCTTCAATCCTTTTCTAGTTTTCACTGGGCAGTGGCATATTATTTGAAAATTTTCCACTTCACGTTGAAAGTTTTCATATTGATAGCACCTTTCTTGTGACTTATTTGAATTCATCGAAGCCGTTTCGCATGCATGCAGCTCCAAGAGCGGTTTAGGATCATTGATGACATGATAAGCAGTTTTTGAATTGGCTCTTTTGAAATTAGTAGTCTGGTCACTTTCTAACTCGGCTAGCGAATTCAAATTGAAATCAATTTCATCTTGTAAGCTTTCATATGATACAGTTCCCGAACTGTAGCTAGCTGTTTCAGTGTCAAGAGAAACAATTCTTAAATCTTTAGTGATCTCCTTGAGAACAATGTAACGATCAGGAAAATTATTTGAAATAGTATTATTTTTATCGAAATGCTCGTACATCGAATTTTTTCCAATTAGTATTGCCTCAATGCTATAGTTAATACTTGCTTCAACATTCCTGATGCCTAAAGTTGGTGGTAGTTCAATGTGAGTCGAACAATCATGAATGCAACTATCCTCAAGCAAGCGATTTGGAATTTTGAAACTGAAGAACCTCTTATAAACCCTTTTTGGACCTATATTTCTTTGAAGTAAATCTTCATCAATTGAGCACAACATTTCCGTATCTTTATATCTAACATTGAAAGGATTATCGTATGATGCACTTAAATCTATCATCTCAAGGAATTTTTCCCTATTATGCGATTTCAGAATTTTGTCTGTTGTTTCGAAAGCTCCCTGTAGTGAGACATAAAATATTTCGAAGGGGATAGGTATTGCTGAAGTATTTTCTATCAACACATACCCACAGATTGTGTCTGTCTGAGAATATTCTATGCTCTTAGCCCGAAGCTCGGTAAACTCACTTGTCCCTTCATCTTCAGTAAGCACAATGCTCAACTTTACTGATTTTGAATAATTATTTGTCAACGAATTAGTAATATTGTTCAACTTTAAGACGTTATTGAGTATATTCTCTTGATTACTTGTTGCTTCAGAGGCTGATTGGCTACTGGAGCTGTTTATCAATGATGCTTGCGATGTAGATGTAGGTAAAGAGTTACATCCAAGACATCTCCCTGAATTTGTAAGTTCTTGGTAGCTAGGAGGAGCGGAATTATTTTCAAATTCAATTTCACAGCTTTTGTTAACTGTATGAGAGAACATCTGATACAGAGGTAATATGTTATAAGAAAGTTCCTCATTGACGGACAGTATTTCCGTATACAAGCTTTGCAAATCGGCCCTACATTCTACTTGGAAATAATCTTCTTCTTGGTCATTTTGCAGCATATTTCCTTGTTTCGTTTGCAAATAATATAACTCTAATAAGGTAGAGATACACAGTCGGAGATTGTATTTATATGCTGTCTAAATATAATTTCATACTATTCAGGATTGGACTACTACTTATATTAACTGGAATCAAGTAGAAAAGATGATCATCGTTCATTATATTGGATTAATTATTGTTCCAAAATAAACTCTGTGCGGCGTCATGCATGTGGGGGTTTCGCTAAATTTTATGTCAGAATACTATTAAACCATACCATTTTATATGAGTGAAGCACGCTTTTTGACGATATACCTCATCTATCTTAATATCTCACAGTCTTGATGTATTCTCTTCGAATTCCGAACAAATTTGGTAGAAAAAAAGGTGAGTATATGTGATTCTGTCAATGGTTTGCAGTAAGAAAGTCCGAAAGTCCGAAAATTCCTCAAATTTTCGGACCCATGCTCGGAAATGTAAATTTCACATTTAGTATGACAACAAATCTACACATGGGCCAACCATGTCATTCTAATAGTCATGCATTAATTGTTTTACTACGCAATAGATGCGGCATTACTTTATACAGCATTTGAGGGCTGGAAGATGTTGATAACATGAAAATATCTTCAGTGAGAGAGAAATTGATCAAATGTAAATCTTTATTCTCATTTGATTTTTGCAGCCCTAAAAAGTCCTGATAACTAAATTCTATCATCCGGACACCGAAATGAAATTAAAGCGAAAATATGTGGTGCCAATTCTAGCTTGAATTTAGCGAAGAGAACCAATCTAGCTCCTAGAAGTCACAGAAAGTTACAGGTAACGATCCATTAGGCTATATCGTTCTGAAGAATATAATAGGGGTGCATGGAAAGTGATATTTTGATTGAATTGTCTGTGATGTAGATTAAGCAGGTAGTTCTCTGCGTACTATGCCTGGCTCGAAGTTTCCATATCTGCCTGTGCCGAATATAGGAAACAGACTATACAGCCGGACCCAATATGATAATCAAGTGGTGCAGAATATTTACCTTGTTGCATTAAAGAGTGAAAATTCGCTAAAAGTCAAAATAGAACTAAAAATAACCGTTTCGCCCGCCAAGAACAAAAAGGTGCTACTCGGAGAAATTAACACATAGGGATTAAGCATTCAAATACCGAAATACGTCAGAATACACTTATACAAAGTCCTTGATTGCTATAATTAGGAAATCTATAATTCGAGTCGTGTTACTTTCTGGAGCATGTTACTACGGATCTAATTCAGCTCAAAAGTATGCATTAAATATTCGCAATTAGTTGCAAATGTTTGCTTGTGAAAGGGATTTAAGCTCTGACACGATGTATTTTTCTCTTATTAATTCAATCACTAGAAACCACCTATTTATCTCTCTAGTTACATTCTAATAAAAAGATTCACGGAGAATACTTCCCTAATCAGACTTGCTATACAATACTCAAGTTTCTAACTTTCATTCAGATTACCCAAATAGTTCACTTTTACAAAATATTTCCCCTCCTGGTGAATACTCAGCTTTTACCAATAGACTAATAGATCTATTATGGTAATACAATTTGAAAACTTCACTAGAAGAGCAATTTGTATTTTGAATATTATACTTTACCCATAAATTATTCTTGACATATGTGAATTCCCGAATAAGAATCAACTTTCTTCCTTTCTTGTGAAATATTACTACTTCTGCCTGTGCGGTTTTTGACATGCAGTCTAAGAACAAATTAAAGTTGGGGCGAATGGTGGGGAAACGATGGAGCCTACTTCCCAAAACGACAATTTTTTTTCAAATCTTCGAGAACCTGCATGAAATTTTCTTAAATTGGTTTTTACCATATGCAGTGATGTGAGGTATGAAAATAGCTAACATTAGAACAACCAGTTTCTAGACACTGCAAGTAGATGCACCTTACTAGGTTCAAATGAAAAACTAATCATGATAATGTATAAAAAGCTTCTTCAAAATCAAGAAAACTCCAAGTCCTCTCCGGTTCTGCGAAATATTTCAGGAAGCCTTTCTTTTAAAGCTCTCCAATTTTCATGATGAAGTAAATAATTCAAAAAGTTTAATTCAGTTGAACTATTTTGAAGTAAGTTGGCTATTCGAATGTAGTAAGCCGCTTGCTGCAGGAACCGGAGCATCGAAATAATTCCCCATTTATGTTCAATTTCGCATGACAACGACTTCAGATGCTATTCTAAACTCGTCTATATAAGTCTATCGAATCCCCTATTAAGTGTGTGGGAGTTCTTCTAAATGTAGCACTCTACAATTATCAATCATCTAATTGAGATGAAGTTCGTTCTTTTAATAATACTTTTTTTACAATCGATAATCGCAGCCCCGATTATTGACATCTCCAAAAGGGCCTCGATTTTAAAGCCTAGTGAAGACCCCTTCTATACGGGGCCAGAGGGATATGAAGACCAGCCTTTAGGAAGCGTTTTAAGGATTAGAAAGATGGACACCAATTATGGTTTTGTTGTATTGCCTATTCACGTGGAGTCTGTCTATCAAATTTTAGTACGCTCAGAAGATACTTTTAAACAACCAATAGCTGTAATGAGTACTCTCTTTGTACCATACAATCCAGATCCAAGTAAATTAGTTTCTTATCAAGTGGCTCAAGATGCTTCTTGCTTTGACTGTGCTCCTTCTTATGCAATGCAGATTGGCTCATCTCCTCTTTCTTGGGTGACCTCTGAGTTAGAAGAGGCTTTATTTGTTACATCTTTAGTAGATGGTTACTACGTGTTAGTTCCTGATCATGAAGGACCAAAGGCCACCTATGTTGCTGGATGGCTGGCTGCTTATGCAGTTATGAATGCAATTAGAGGTACATTCAACTCTGCAAATGTAACGGGAATCAACGAGGACGCAGATGTTGTACTTTGGGGTTATTCCGGTGGAGCATTCGCAACAGGTTGGGGAGCACTGGTGCAACCAACTTATTATCCTGAATTAAACTTAGTTGGAAGTGCAATGGGGGGTATTCCGGTGAATATCAGTAATGTTGCCGTGTATGATATGGGATCGGTATTCGCAGGTTTAGTTGTAATGGCAATTAACGGTCTTAAAAATGAATACCCAGAGTTGAAGGAGCTTATGCAAGAGAAAATGGGTAGTGAAAAATATGCAAAATTTGCCAAAGCTGATAATTATTGTTTAATTGAGAGTGTTCTCGTATATGCGTTTGCTGACTTCTCGGATTACTTAGATGAAGGAAATCAAATCTTGTATGACTCTACTGTCAAAAATATCACAGATCATAATAATTTACTAACTAATGGATTAACTCCTAGTTGCCCACTTTTCATATATTCCAGTGAGAATGATGAAATTATCCCCATTGAAGATACTGATGCTTTGGTTGAACTGTACTGTGAGCAAGGGGTGAGCGTAGAATACAGGAAAGATAGAATATCTGACCACATTATAACTGCAGTTTCTGGAGCTGGTCTTGCCTTTAATTTTATCAAAGATAGATTTAATGGAGTTGAAGTAAACCCAAGTTGTCAATCTTCTACATCTACTAGTGATTTCTTTGACGAAGGAAGTTTATCTGGATTAGGTGAAATTGGCCTGGGATTAGTTTCAGCATTGGTTGGTGACAAAATTGGCCCAGGGGTAACTTCAAATGATACTTCGTCATCTAGCTTTTTCTCCTCGATATTATCAGCGGGAGAAGGTTTAGTGTCCGATGTTTTAGGTTCATCCTCAGATTCTTCAAATTCAACTTCTTCTGGCATTTTGTCAACCCTTTTGTCGTCCGGGGAAGGTTTAGTTTCTAGCCTTTTAGGATCATCTTCGAGCTCAAATTCCACACTGGGAGGTGTAATTTCGTCCCTTTTATCCTCTGGTGAGAATTTTGTTTCCAGTCTTTTAGGCTCATCTTCAAGTTCAAATTCAAATTCTACACTGGGAAGTGTGATCTCAACCCTTGAATCTGCTGCTTCAAATCTTGTGGGTGACTTAGGGGGATCCAACAGCTCTTCTTCTTCGCTGACAATTTCTAATTTATTGTCAACAGGGCTGACATTAATCTCGAATTTCTTGAAGGATGTCTAGTTGCGAATAGCACAGAGTCTTGACATTAAGATTCGATCCTTTCTTCGATATGTATCATTAAAAGCGTATATATATGCGTACTGTTCATTTAATTTAAACTTGTTATTATTATCTTTAGAAACGATATCTTATGCATTGAATTTACGAACTTATTAACTTTGTAAGCCGCGTTCCTCCTCAAGTATGAAGTGATTTTCTTTCATTTTCAAGTGACTTATTTTTTATACCGCACTCGTCTTTGGAATTTACAGATTATCGAAAATCTCTATCGCAACATTGATATAAAACTGTTCTAAGTTTTGTCCTTTGTAGTTTAGAAAGTGACGCTTTTAGCAAAAGGAAGATGGTTAGAACTATGTTCAGTTTCCATTTAGTAGAAAGTATTTACCTTCTTAATAATCTGATATCTCTGAGTACTAAACATTTATCTTGATGCAGCTAGCATTTTCAAATGGGAAGGAAGTTTGGACCCTTTCTTCTAAATATGTTTGAAGTTTGCTATGGAAATAACAAGTCGATTATTTTCAACTCGCTATGTAGATTAGAAAATTAACGATATATGAAGCATTTTTTTCAAAACACCAATTACATTTATATCTAATAGGGTCATTTGAGAGATACTTGTTCAGTAGTTAGACAACTGTAAATACGTCTAAAATCCGATTGAAAAATACTACTAATCATGAACTTTGAATAATATTTGGCATAGTAATTCTGTCTGCACAATGCGCAATGCGTGAGCTAAATCATATTTTAAAATTTATAACTGCATTTACCCAATAATGAGTAAACAGTTGGAGAAAATTGGTTTAATTAAAATTCAGGAATCTCGTAATTTAAGATGAAAGACATATGGCTAAAATTTGAGATGAATAATAAGTAGAGAAAGCTTTACTGGCAAGTATTCTTAGAAACTTCTTATAATAGGAATAGGGTGTTAGGGTGTTAGGGTGTTAGGGTGTTAGGGTGTTAGGGTGTTAGGGTGTTAGGGTGTTAGGGTGTTAGG
>CAKXYY010000037.1:0-64152 GCA_935541525.1 Dujonia railenensis
TCCTATATTATCTCTTATCCCTATATTATATATTATATGTTATATAACATATGTTAATTTTATATTATATATTATATGCAACACCAAGGCTTACTGTTTTTTTTCTGCATGGGAGATCGTATAAAGAGATCCAAACTGATCGGATATAAGTCTATATCCGGAGGCAAACCGGGAATATCCCAAGGAAATGGAACATTTCATAGAAGAATTCGCACAATCTTGACCCTAAAGTTAAAAATAATGCTAGTAGATGTGTAAATTTTTCAAGGGGCTATAACAAATGTAGAGCTTGGAAGCCGATCGATAAAGCCCACTTCGAGTGCATAGCCGCTTCTATGTTTGATGGCACTACAAACCTAATTCTCTTTTTGATATACACACCAGAGAGACTTGGACTACTGCCCGCTGCTTCTTCTTCGACTCATTCAACAGTAGAAAAAATCGATCCTGCACTGTCTTAGCTCCGTGAATCGGTTGCATTATATCCCACTAACGCAAAGCAAACTTTTTGCACCGCCCTCTTCTCCAGAAGCTTGGATCCCACCGTTTTCAGACTTTTTTCTTAGCCTTAGCTTCTTTTGGCTTCCTTCTTGTTTCTATTTCGGGAGTTAACACCGTGCATGGATTTTTAGTTCGTATTACAATTCGAATCTGTATCTATCAGGAGTTAATTAGGTATAAAGAGGCTTGTCTGCACATTTTTACACTTTTTCACCCAGCTTAACTATTTAATTTATTTCTTTCTAGCACTGTATTTATTCTGGTGGCGGTGATGTCTTCTATTAGCTCATTTGTATTGGAGAGTTGGACTCCATCAGATATACCAGCCACAACAACATCCACGTATATTAACCCTACCCATTTAAGCAGCTTAACGCTGGTTTTAGCCTCTGCTACATCAGCTCTAGTTACTGCAACCAAGGAAGCTGACTTGTATTCTCTTTCGGAAGTCATAAGAGGAGCGGAAGCATCCATAACGGTTATTCAAGCTGAAAATGTCTTATCAACAGCAACTGTCTCACTGGCGGAAGCACTGGCATCCGCAGCGTACTGGGCAGCAGCAGTAAACTTACAAGAATTGGCCCTCGATCAAAATAATTACCTGGAATGGATTAAATATGCTCCTAATGGAATATTCACGGCATTGTTCGGATTACTTTTAATCATCCATTTCGGTTACATGGTATGGCTGAAGTTTATCTACTTTGGAATCTGTATGTTCTTTGGGATTGGTTGTGAATTTGCCGGTTACCTTGCAAGAACGTTGGCAGTTAGCGACACATCCAATAGTAACTACTTCTTATGTCAAATTATTTGTTTGACTATAGCACCGGCTTTTATTATGGCCTCTATTTATTATACTTTGGGTAAGTTGATCGTGGTCCACGGACGAAACTATTCCATTTTAAAACCTGTATTCTACGGGTATCTATTCATCTTTTGTGATGTGCTTAGTTTGGTTGTTCAAGCCATCGGTGGTGGTATGGCTGCAACAGCCTCTTTGAATTATGAATCTCCAACAAACGGTACTCACGTCATGGTAGCCGGTATTGCATTCCAAGTGGTGTCAATGACACTTTTCTACGGCTTCTTCTTTGATTTCTTGTACAGAATCAACTTCAAAGCTTCTCCAGAAGTAAAATTCAGCTTCGCTAACCTTATTAAAATATTCAATTTTGGTCCAAGCTCTCAAAAGTTGAGAGTGGAAAAGTTGGAACCCTTTTATGATCAAGAATATAGGCATTTAAGAGATCTGAGACTTTTCAGGTATTTCCCCATCGCTATTACTTTGGCCACAATGTTCATTTACATTAGATGTGTATATAGAGTGGTTGAGCTAGCACAGGGTTGGAGTGGTAACCTCATTACTCATGAGGTGTACTTGATGTGCCTTGATGCACTTATGGTCTTTTTGACTTGTGCGTTATTCGTTATAATTCACCCTCTGGTCTTCTTGGGTATTGGCGAAAGATTACCATTAAGATCCAGAACAAAGAGAAGGTTGGATAAGGAGAATCAAATATCGGATGAAATCAGCGAGAAAGTAAGTAGAGAAGGCGAGCAAGATCCATTCTCTGGACAACAACAGCAAGAACACTAGATTTATGAAGAGTGTAACAGAATAGAATCTTTCATTTGCACTTCGCTATCTATAAATTCTGTGCTTACACATTCAAGGGTTCTTAATAGTAGATATGTATATTTTAAGCTTATATGCGTTTTATAAAATGAAACTGTAGTGTGGACTAGACCACCATAAATATGTAGGGACCATCCCGAAAATCCTAAACGTATGAAGTCGTTATTGAAATCAACACGGAATAGGAGACTCCTTATTCAAGGAATTTAGAACTAAAATAAAAAATAAAAAATTAGCGAAGGAAAGTAACCGTCAAGACTTCTCTCATCTTCTTGCCCTGGGGATCCAATCTGGTGCATTTTTGACACAGTAGGAGTCGGCACAACCACATGGCTTGATCTTGGAAACATCAGTTTGTGAATCCTGAACTATCAAGCAAGGGTGGTATGGAGGGATGGTCTGTTCATTTTTAGCAGGTGATGGTGGTATATAGGTGTTCTCTATATAAAGTTGAATTTTAGAAGATTCCATTTCTAAGCTAAGATAAGCAAGTGCTTTTGAAGAAACAATAACGCAGATAAAAGAATCGAAAGCAAAACCAAAAAAAAAAAACACAATTCAACTCAGGGAAAGGTACTAATTTTTAAAAGAATCAACAGGAGCAAATCACAACTTAAATATTATTCATCTCTCTTATTTACCTACTGATTTCATATGCCGCTCATCATCGCTTGTTGCTCTATCTAGCTCTGCCCATCTCACTCACCCTAATGTGAATGGGTGCGAAAAGTCCTAAAAAATATTGGCAGGGCCAACTGATAACGGGATTTGAGCCCTGGGCTGATGCTTAGAAGGAATAGCTTAAACTTCGATAACGGTATGGAACTGATTGAGAAGGGAGGAGGGGCGTCAAAAGGGAAAGTAGTGAACGCCAGGCTGCTTTCGGAACGCAAGTCGACTAGCAGCGTTACAAAATATCAGTAGGTACTAAGCATTGGCCAAGATGTAGAAGCTAAGAAGATTTTACTAGAACTGTGCCATACTTCTGTTTGTTTTCGAACGGGTTCCAAGATTCTTTTGTTTTATGCGGGTACGATTTTCCGATACTAAACTCTTTCGCCTTGCTCAGATCCGAAAAGGTAAATAACGTCACTTTTCTTTTTCTCTTTTTGGGCCCTTTGGATAATAATAGGTTAATCACATCACTACACGAATGACTCAGTACTCTGTTGTCGTCAGGATACCGATGGTGAAAGATGCAATGCACTAACTGGATTTGGGTGGTCGGATCTGGCTAGACTGGGTTGGTCTATTGCCATTTGAGCTGCTTTCTCTGATATTAGGCTCTACTTACTCTACTGATTTGCCTTAGAGGCTTTGCCAACTCTAACTTGGAGGCTCTACTAACTCAACCTTAGAAGCTCTAGCACCTGGCATTTGCCCTACTATAGTGTCGTATCCCAGTGCAATCTGGCACTCAATAGCCTGCAGTTGCCGATGCTAAAAATATTTCTATATGCAGTCCTGAAACCCACTGCCATCTTACACACTTTGGTCGTTAATACACAACTGCAGTGCACACTGTTCTTGGAAGTGCCCTTCTGCGGATTGGCGATTTTGTCTTGCTTATGAGTTAGGTTTCTGCTTGGGTAAGCTGGTCCCAAGAACTGTTTTTCTGGAAGAAACACGGCTACAGATTGAGGCTTCCCTTTCCCGCCAGTGTGCACCTACTCGCCTACTTTCGTTCATTTGCAGCCTGCTCATAGACCTTGTACTTGAAAAACGCAGCTATAGACTGGCGCTTTCTTGTTCCATATGTGCAAAAATGCAGTTACGTACTCCGTACCAAACAAAATGACACTATACTGTGCAGTTCTGTGCAATTCTGTGCAATTCTGCTCACAATTTCAATTACATTCCCTTTGAACTCCTCCCTACACTCCTCTCTACAGCTTTACTAACTTACTTTAAACGTTCAATTTTATTTTATTAATTAAATAAAAAGTTGCTTATTTCTTAGAAGACTTGGATTCCTTTTCTTGTTGTTCCTTAAGGACTCTCTTGACAATCTTTTGTTCTTCGATTAAGAAAGCTCTGACAATTCTTTCCTTAACACAGTTGGAACATCTGGATCCACCGTAAGCTCTGGAAACGGTCTTGTGAGTCTTTGAAACTTGAGCGTATTCTCTTGGTCTTAAAGTGGAGATACCAGCTAAGGCAAGACCACAGTCACCACACTTAACTCTAGAAGCAGACTTCTTGACGTGTTGAGCAACTAACTTTCCACCTGGAGTCTTAACGACCTTGATCTTGTTAGATCTGGTGTTGTCTAAAGTAAATTGTTAGTAAATTGAATATCTAAAGGTAAGCTATACGAAGGGTCTAATTTGTACTTTGAAAGAAAAATCTGGAACATGAACATGAAAATTACACAAGCACCAGCGCTGATCGATAACGGTGCTGATCAAATGCTGACAAGACGATAAACTAGTTGGTACGAGCTGTGGTTCCTTACATGTATATCCCCTTTCTGCATTTGGAAATCCGTTGGTACCCAAGGTCACAAAATTTTCATTCAATACGTCCTCTCTACAAACAATTTCGAGGAATATTATTAAAAAGGAAAGGTCTATGGTAAGGAATAACGCCTTCTCGTCCACAAGTACATGACTATTCTACCGTTCAGGCTCGTTTAATCATTGTCAGTTCCATTTACAATCTATTTTGTCCTGATTCTGTCTGTCTGAGGTCATTTGTAATCAATAATACATCATCATCAACATTTTGTGATGTCTTCCAGTTCTGCGTTTTTCAATTCTGCCCTTTTTCTTTCTTCTTACGAACTACCCTAGTTCTTTCGTCTCTCCTGATCTACATACATGGATTTCTTCTTCTGTAAGTAACACGTTGAGCCATTATGTTGTTGTGTTTATGAAAAAAACGTTCAAACAGAAAAATTCTACTACTAAAGTACACTTTAGTTAAAGTTTTTTCGCTTTCAACCAATGGAGTGGGTTTGCGCCAATGCTGTGGTACCAGAAGGTAGACAGTGTCACCCTGTGAGAGTGAGAGTAGGAGTGAGAGCGAGATGGGAGAAAAATTTCACCGGTCGTGCGATTACTGAAAAACTGGTGTCACCCACATATGGGCAGTGGTATGGGTGTTTGGATGTTGAGTGTACCAGGGTTATACCCTAATCGATCACGTTACCAATTTCAAAGCGACTGTACAGCATATTGTAGGACTGTCCCAAAGTGGTAAACCACCCACAGTGCTTTACATAAACAGCCTATCTACATCGAAACTGAAATAGTGAAAGTGTTATTTCATTGATCTACACATTAAGTCCAAGAGGAAGTTCAAATTTCTTTCCTTTTCTATTTATTCTTGCGAGTTCTTATTCCACTATAACTTTGATTCGTCCTTTTCAATGGCAATGGCTTCCATTTCTAATTGGACACCCAATGGCAATTCCTTGACTGCGACACAAGATCTAGCAGGCTTGTGTTCGTTAAAATATTTACCATAAACTTCATTGAAAGCACCAAATTGTTCCTTCATGTCAGTTAAGAAGATATTGGCCTTAACAATGTGCTTTAAAGATGAGTTAGAGGCTTCCAAAATGTTGGATACGTTTTGAATAACTTGCTCAGCTTGTTCTTGGATGGTTGGGTTGCCTTCCAATGGCTTGTTTTGAGCAGTGTAAGGGATTTGACCTGAAACATAGATGAAACCTAGAAGAGTGTTAGTAGATTATAATACCCCAAGTTTGCAACCACGCATTGCTCATGTGCCTGCAGATAAATGTTTCACTGGCTCACCCTTATCGGCGCTATGAAACCGCTTGTAAGGTGCAGGCAACATATTTGTGGTCCAATGTAGGAAGGATCACTAAAGGTTATTGGTACAACATCCTGATAATAGATAGGGAAAAGAAAAAAAAAGAGAGGGAGCTGCAGCTGCAGCTTTCAATTTACATACCGTTAACCTTAATGGCTTGAGAGTAAGAGGCTGCTGGTGGTGGAGCGTTGGCAGTCTTCACCTAAAGTAATTGTAGTTAGTATATACAGTTCGAGAAATCCAATTTTTCATTCCTGAGGTTCATCAGGAGCCAATCTTAGTTTTCTTCCAATTCCTTTAATTTTCGTACTTACTGGAGTGAGAGTAGAGGCGGATCTTGCGCTGGACATATTAATTGATCTAAGAATTGATGGACGTAATTGTCTAGTGAACATTTGAAATATAGTTTGCACGTTTCGGTCGTTTCGTTTGCTTCTTCTTTTTGAGCACAACTTTTTGACCTGAGTCACTTTGCGTGGTCGTGCCTTGGTACATTTATGTAAAGTATACTGCATATTGATTTTTTTGACCTGGGAGTATCAAACGGTTGCATTTATTTTGAAGAGGGTTCCTAGTCAATTCACGTATGATTTGTTCACTGTAGGAGTGTCTTGATTAAGTAGGGTCAGAGTAAGAGTTTATGCTACAGAAATAATGATGGCCAATTGAACATTCAAGCTAAATTAAAATAATGTACATTTTGCTAATCTTCCTACTCCCTCGCACTCACCTTTTTATCTTTTGTATGCTTGAAGTCTAAGAACTGTGTTACTTTATCTATTCAACATTCTATTGCTTCGTTATTTTTTCTTTCCCTTCTTCTTTTTTTTGTTTTTTTTCTTCTTCCCGCTAGGCTCCTCCCCTTTTTCGTTCGATTCACTAAACTGTCCAATGCCATCTAAGAAGTGACCATTGAATTCAGAGTCTTCGTTTTCTTCTCCAATCGTGGTGACTGCTCCATTATTCAGCCGAGTGATCCCTTCCGCAACTTCAACTTCTAATGGCGTGAATATCAGACCAGTTTGGATATTCTTCTCGACTTTTCTAAACAAAAACTCAGCTAAAAAGTCTATTTTACACAACGTATTAAAATTCTCTAAAAAGAATTGGAAATCTTCTTGCATCGAGGTCAAACTTGATTTAGGTCCAATCACTTCTTTAACAAATTCTCTGTCCCTATCATTTTGACACAATAACCACTTAATGTGAACTTCTAGGTTACTGGAATAATCCTTCAATAACTTGAAATGTTCCGAGTTACTAGTCAAGTGATCATTGATCTCTTGCATGGAAAGAGGCTCAATAAATTTGACAAATGAGTTAAGTTGGTCTATTGTATAAGGAGGAGTGTCGGTTACCGCACCTGAATTGGCTGTTTCACCTTCGACTTCCCCAGCTAGTCCTCTTGCTTGTTTGATCTTGAAAAATAAAGTCCTTGCTTCTGGAAGCTTACTGATCCAGGTTATAAGGAAAAATTGCAAGTTATATGTATAATCATATACGTCACCATCTTTTTGTGGAGCACTCAAGTCAATTACACCAACATTGATTAACAGGTCTATCAAAAGACACATCAAAGTCAGGTATTTCCGAGCAATGGAATCCAGAAGGACAATTTTGTAACCATAGAAAGTCTCCACTCCATCTTTTGTTGCCAACAAATAGAGACCACTGGTCGAAATGAACTCATGTAAGAGCATCAGAACTTCTATTTCGCTTAAAACAATTTTAGGTCCTTCTCTACTAAATTTGTACGGTTTCAATTTTTCACTTTCTCCACCTCTCAATCCAACCAAGAGTTCAAATACATAGTTAATCAATGGCGGCGATAAGTTAACGTTGTGTGTAATGAACCATATAAGTACTCTTCGATAACCTTTACACATGAGCATTTCATCTAACATGCACAGAGTAAGTTTACCGTTGTTATGAAGTAAAAGCTCGAATTTCGTTATTCCAAAAATTGGAATTATCAACTTGTTGTTGTCTTGCGTTTTAGCTATTTCCAGTTCAGTTGCAAGAGATGACCAATAGTTATATATTTTATCTGGGGTAATTGTGTTTGTGTTATTTTCCTTCAGCGATTCCTCGTCCTTTATTGCTTTTGCTATTGTGTTTAGGACACTCTGGCCTATTTTCCTCTCTGCTTCAACATCTCCTTCTTCATTGCTCTCAATTCCCAGAAGTAAAAGGAATTCCAAGCATTGCTCAAACTCCTTCCAAGATGAGAAAAAATCGTCCGGATCCTCCTTTTCTTTTGCTGAGAGGTTATCATATGTCTTGAGAGTCTCGAGAAACCATTCTCTGAATTTTGTATTTTCTCCTCGGGCGTGATCTCTCCAATCACGTCCAAGATCATCGTACTCAATCGTTTCTTCTGAACGAACAGCAGTTGAAATTCGAGGAATCCCCCCATTCCCTAAGTTATTTTCTTGTGAAAGTGTCTGGTTCACTTTTGCATCTTCTTCTAACCAATTTTGAAGTTCATCTGCATCAAGATCACCCTTCTTTAATAATTCCTTGAGTTGGAAGAATCGTTCAGAATGCTCTTCACTTGCTGCTTTGCTTATTTCCTTTTTGGAGTCATCTACAACATATCCATTTGGCTCACTACCATTCTGTTCATTACTCACCTGACTTTTTATTTTGTCCTCTTTCTCTTCTATAGTTTTTTCATTCACGGTTTTTATCTTTATGCTCTCGGCTTGTTCCCCTTCTCGGCCATCTTTATCAACTTCTTCCTCTTCACCTTCCCCTTCATCCTCCTCGTCTTCATCCTCCCATTCTCCTTCCCAGTCAAATATGTATCGAATATCCTCATCAAATCTATCCTCGTATTCTAAGTCAATTAAAATATCGCCTAGTTCTGCTATTGGTTTGTTTTGGTTTTGATAGCGTTCTTCATCCCAGTCTGCCTTTGATATTACGTAAAGTGCCTTACTACGCATTGAGAATCCTGAATTAACTATCAATAATGCAATCACCACAAATCTCATATCGATCAGTAATGCTCCTCCATTTACCTTCTTCCTTGCCAATGGGTGGATAAAATTGAGTAAGGATTCACATTTAATATCATATTCTGAATCAGAAAAACCATTTTTATTTATGTCTGGTAAGGAACCAACTTCTTCTGCCTTCTCTGTCTCCACTCCACCTGTAATCGAGTCTTTGATGTCCTCTGATTCACTTTCCTGTACTGAAGGGTTCTGGTTCAAAATCCAAGTGACGACATACCTGATTGCGCTACTACCTTTCAAAGTAGCATGAACAATAAAAGGCGTTACATATTCTTTCCCACTGCTCTCTGGCTGCTCTAAATTCATTTTTTCCAACCGTCGATCTATTTCTAGTCCCAAAAGTATTACGTTTGTCTGGCACTTCCATACTTTGATAAAATAATGTAAGTAAGGGTTTGTACTCAAATTATAAGACTTAGACACAAGATTATCATCTTCGTCTTTTTCTACTGGTGGTTTGAATAGTTTATAGATACACATCAACAATACACATGCCATCCTATAACATATTTTCAATTCATAATCTTCTGTGATGAAGTTGGGAGTCCACTGAGTCAAGTTGGATATGAAATTCTCCTCGTCGTTATTAACATATCTTAGGTGCAACTCATCGTCACAGTTCAACCCAGCCAAAATTGCCTGCAAAATAGTAAAGTATGCAAGAGAGAGATCAAACTTCAAAGATTGTAGCTCAGGATTCTTGATTGCCTCGTCTGTGGCTAGGTCACCTCTGTTTGTATTGGAGTACTTTAAGTTAGAATAAGATATTGCAATTACCAAGTCGGAAATACAGTCAAGGCTCAATATAGAGTGCTCATTTTCTTCTGGTTGTGTAAAGGGATCACATAATGAAGCCACTGTGTAAAAAACATGATTCAAACTCGGTAATTGATCCGATAACCCCAACATATTGGCAATGTAAGTATGAGTTTCATTCAAGGTGGAGTCTGGTTCAAAGTCGAAATCGCCTCCATTTCCACTAATTCCTCCTATTCCCACATCATCGAAATCTGAGTCGTCCGACGGCATTGTATTTACAAGAAAATCAGTTCTCTGAAGGTGTGTTGTAGAAGATCAACCTGATTTCACTTCTTCTGGTACTGAAATGCTTTTCTTTAGAGACTTGATGTTGATGAGTGCTATATGCAGGCCTGCTTTTGAGTTGCACTTCGAATGGCTGCGAATTATGTTGGTAGTAGTGGTAAATAGGTTGCTAGAGTAAGCTCACTTGGTCCTGTTGGGGATTGTAGGGTCACAAGAGTAGATGAATTTCGAACAGATTTAAAAAGAGTGATGGGTCAACGATTTTACGATTTTGATAAATTATCCAGAGAAGTAATTAATTTTTTTATGGAATTGCACAAAATGCCCTGAAAGTATATATATTTGTGACTTTTATTAATAAAATACCTAACGATACACTCATTTAAATCATACTAAAAAGCTGGTACTTTTCTTCTTTTGTCTTAGTTATTATTACTATTTTTATTACTATTACTTTTAATCTTTACTGATAAGAGTCAATGGAGAAAACTTGCTTTAATCCTTTCCCAAAGATTCCTCTCACTAATTTTGGGTTTGCTTTGCTGTATGCAACCAACACAGCTAAAGAAATCGAAAATACAACAGACTCTATTTTAAGATTTCTCAATGTGGGTTCCAGAGGAATAATAGTACCTAGGGCTCTAGGGGCTACGAATAATGCCAATTCCTTACGTCTCTGAACCGATTCAACTAACAGACTAAACCCACACGCGATGGACCCAGCAGTTGGAGCGTATGTATTGTCCCATTTAGTCATTGGCTCACCAGGAAAAAGCTTGGGCAAAACCCTCTTTCTTGCAAGACAAACCCCATACCAGTAAAATGATATAAAGGCGCCCAAGAATGCAGAAGATCTCATGGCAGATTTCAACGCATACAACAATCTTTGAGTCATTTTCTGATTTTTTACTGGGAAGAGTAACATCAAACCGTTCAATGGGCCATAAATCTTCATTGCAAACGAAAAACCTCTAGCAAATCTCCAAAGAGCATGCAATTCACAGCTGTCAGTTTTGAATGCATGAACTGTTCTACAATCCAAAGGCTGGTTCAATATCAAGGAACCCTGCGATTTGTCAACTCCATACTTCTCGCAGTAGGTTTCCAATACCTTCTCATGCTCACAGTTTTCACCATAAACCAAGGTCCCATCCCTTAAATACTTTAAAGCATCAATAATTTCTTGATCCATATTTGCTGCAGAGGTAATCCACTTCCTATAGGAAGGCGGCAATGCGTGAGGCCTGAAGAACCATGAAAACATTATAAAGCTCAGCGAAACTATGAACAATACAGCATTTCCATCCACATACTTACCTAGCTTTGTTCCTTCGCTGTATTTCGATAATACTGACGAAAACGCAGTGTCCAATGCTCTCGTGCAGACCAATAACGTCAAATCCAAAGTATAATATCTTCCATATGTCAATATGTGATTTTGAAAGTTAGGAAAAGATGCATAGCTCGATATAAATGAAGAAACCAAAGTGGATAAAAATAAAAGCTCCACAGGGCCCGAGCCAATATTCGATCTCTTTAAAATTTTATAGATCAATGGCTCTAAGATATTGATACCTGCAACCAACTTCGCTGCGAACATTGGGAATTTGGAAGGATTAAGTGCATTAAGCAAAATTTTAACTACCCTAGGTAACACTTCATGATACTTCTTTTTACGAATAGATAAAATTACATGATTGAGAACCTTTGGTAGAGTAACGTATAAGTATGCGAAGAAGAACGCCTTGAGGGATGGTCTAGCAACACGTTTGTCCAAGTGTTTAAAAAAAATTTTAGCAATTTGGATTGTTTTAGGAGAAATAACAGTAGACATGTATCTTGAAATGGGACTTGTAGATCCTGGTAACAGACACCAACTTGGGAGTATGCTTACAAGCTTTTTAATTTCTTGCTATCCAGTATAGTTTTTTTTTTTTTTTATTTATTTTCCACTATATCGCGTAGAATTTCCCCCCAGACAATGCACTTCCCCATACTTTTATGTGCAGGGCTACCGAGGTAAAGAGAGCCCAAGTTACATTATGATAAATGTAAGTAGAAGGAGTGTAGTTAAAAACGAAATCCATCCCATGAGATCAGTGAAAGAAAAGGAGAATTCACTCAGGGATACTGGACTAACTTATATGATTTAAGTATCCAACAATTTGTTCTTCATATTTTTGGGCGTGGCATGTGATGCCCTTGGTGCCTTATGCGGAGCGACTTAACAAAAAAAATCGGATAGTGAAACATTTACGCATTGTTAGGGAGAGGGGAGGTATACGCTACTATGCTTTAGCTAGAAAATAATAAGACAAGCCAAGGAAGGTGAATTGTTGTCAGCTGCAGAGAGAGTCATGAAAGGGACGGTTGGCAAAAAGGAAACAAAAAAAAAGGAATGGCATTAGGCATACTATGAATTGGGATATAGGTAGTGGATCAAGGTGCTCGCGGTGTTTTATATGCGGGAGCTACTCGTGTATGTTCTACTGGCATAGAGATGAAAATTTAGGACCCATTGCTAATCTGGGATCAAAGTGTACGGCCATTATAACCATATTTATCTAGATCAAAAATAGACCGTATACCGTTACCAACGAACGAAGTGATACAGTATATGAGTCGGTTGAGACAAGTGAGCTGGCAAACAAAACAAAAGCTAATCTAAACCAAACCAAATTGAAATGTGAGCGCAGCTTTAAGCCAACTGATTGCAACCGTCCCTGCTATTTCATACGCTCAAACTCCCGTTCCAATTCCAGTGCAGCACTAGCGGCGCGCGGAAAGTACACCCTAATTTCCAGAATTCGCGGTACCTTTTAATTTTTGTTTTTCCTCCACTCAAGTGACTCCAACACTAAAGCACCTCACACGCTACAGCACCAGCATATTCCAACTACCATCAATAACACGCAACAATATACCTCAATTCCTCAATCGATCTTCCTCTCTTTCGCCCCTGCTGGTTTTTAAAATCGCCACTTCTAGCACTGAACTGAACCAGCCTCACCTTCTTCAACTCACTTCTCTCCAAACAAACCTGAGCCAAACCCGTTCTCCACACTTCCTCACTACTCTATCCTAGCGCACCTTTGTGCAACTTTTCACCAGTCCTGACACAAAATCAAACTACCACGTAAACAAGTTACCTTGCAATTGTTCGCCCACCGTGCCAAAGCGATTTCGATTCAAGAACAACACCGAGAAAAGTCAAAATTCATAGCAAAAAAAAAAAAAATCAGTGACAAAGTCAAAATTGCTAGCCAAAACTGAAAAATTATAGATACTACAAAAACTGAAAGTAATCAATTCATTTTCTTTTGCAAGTTTCATTTTGTTTTTTCTAATATTGCTTGAAAACAGTACACCGAATAATATCTAGATAGTGTAGGTGAAGGTAAAGCTAATTGAACGGAAAAATGGTTAAGATTGCTGAAATCTCAAGAACGTCGACGTTCACCTGGAGTCATGAGTGCCTCCCGTTGCTTGCCACTGGTACAGTGGCTGGTGCAGTTGATCTTTCGTTCACTTCGCAGGCAGTTTTGGAAATTTGGGACGTGTTCTCCCCAATTGATAAGTCCGAGCCTGTGGTGAGCGTACCAGTGGGCGCCAGGTTCCACGCAATTGGGTGGTCCAAGCCATTTGACAAGTATTCTCGAGGTGTGATAGCCGGTGGATTTGAAAATGGACTCATTGAGTTTTGGGACGCCAACGTGTTATTGAAGACCAAGGACTTGACCAAGGCATCAATCCATAAGGACGATAAGATCCACTCCGGTTTCGTCAAATCATTGCTGTTCCACCCAAGCCAAGATCATGTTATGGTGTCTGGTGGAGACAAGGGTCAAATCTTCGTGTGGGACTTGAAAACGTTTGCTGAGCCCAAATCTCCAGGCTCTGCAATGACCCCAATGGAAATCATATCGTCGGTAGCTTGGAATCAAGCTGTTCCTCATATTTTTGCTCTGACGGCGGGAAACAGTGGGTACACATCAATTTGGGACTTGAAGGCAAAGCGTGAAGTGTTGCATTTATCTTACCAAGGTCAAGGTGGTACTAGAGCCAATTTTTCTTGTGTCGCTTGGCACCCAACCCAGCTGACCAAATTAATCACAGCCAGTGATAATGATGGTTGTCCATTGATTTTGACCTGGGACTTAAGAAATTCAAATGCTCCTGAGAAAATCTTGACTGGTCATACACAAGGTGTCCTTTCACTTGATTGGTGTCAACAAGATCCAGAGTTATTGATTTCGTCCGGTAAGGATAACGCTACCATGCTTTGGAACCCAATAACTGGTGAAAAGTTAGGTGAATACCCCACTACAGCCAATTGGGCTTTCCAAACTAAGTTTGCACCACAGGCACCAGACATTTTTGCAACCGCCTCTTTCGACGGTAAAATTATTGTACAATCATTGCAAGACACAAGCCCACCTGTGCTGACTAAAGTCAGTCAAAGCAATGATGACAACCAATTCTGGAATGAAATTTCAACAGCTGAAACTCAACAACCTAAGTTTGACAAGCAGCAAGCTCCAAAATGGTTGAAATCTCCTGTAAGTGTTGGTTTCGGATTTGGATCCAAATTGGTTTCTGTCAAGACAGATGCCAATGGGAAATCTACCATTGAAATCAACAAGTTCGTTAGTAACAACAACTTCAAGAACCAGACTGCAAAATTCTCGGAGGCAATTAAATCCGGAAACTTCAAAGATTTCATTGAGACCAAAAGTGACTTTTCTAGTGACAGCGATAAGAAGGATTGGGAATTGTTAAAGAAATTAAGTCAAGGTAAAAATCTTCTTGAAAATGAATCCACTGAAGTAAGCGTGGCTACGGATGAAAAGGAAGCTGCTAAAGCGGAAATCTCTAATGGTATCGCTGGAGAAGTCGATGAAGACTCGTTTTTCGACAATTTGGGGAAAGCCGGAGTAAGAAAGTCAATCTCTGCAGCAGCATCGACATTTGTTCCCTCTGGTGACTTTTCAATTTTTGCTTCTAATGCCTCAGATCAAACTACTAAGCTCACTAAATTAATCCTTGCAGGTAAGATAGATGAAGCTGTAAGTGTTTCTATCGAACAGGGTCTTCTTTTAGAAGCATTTGTCCTTGCGTTGGATGGCTCTAAGGATACAAAGCAACTTGTAAAGAATGAGTACTTCAAAACCAATGAATCTAACTCTATTTCAAGGTTGCTTTACAGTGTATCTTCTAAAAATGTCACAGATATCGTGGCTAATGCTGATATCCAAAATTGGAGAGATATAGCTACTTCGATTTCTTCGTACGCCACAGATACTGATGACTATAATGCCAAAATCTCGGAACTTGGTGATCGTATCCTCTCACTTGGTGGTGATAGAAATGATGCATTGTTATGCTATTTATCTGGAAATGCTATTGATAAGATTTCAACAATTTGGTTAAGTGAATTAGAGAACATCGAAAAGACATTGTTAGCTCCTGATAACAAAAAATTTGAAGGCTTATCTCCTTCTGATGCTAGATTTGAAGCATTGAATATTTTTGTGGAAAAATTGGCAACTTATAGATCTCTTTCAAATACTAGTGGTACATTGTCCGGTCCTGGAATCGAAAAGGCATGCAAAGTTTTATTGGAGTACTCTAATTTAGTTGCAGGATACGGTGAATTTGAATTAGCTGAGAAATTCTTAGAGATCTTACCTGAAGATTTTGCTGGATTGAAATTGGAGAAGGATAGAATTGGAAAAGCTACGGGGAAATCTGCTGCTGTTGTTAACACTTCAAGACAAAGCGGTGGTCGAATCCCTGGACGTAACTCATACTCGAAGTCACCAAAAAAGCCATTAGGTTCAGTCGGCAGTCAACCATTTGTTCCACCAGCCTCGATAAATCCAGGATTCAATAGACCACCAATCCCAAATTCGACTTATTCACAAGCTGGTACACCATCTCAATTTGTTCCATCTGCCCCAATTGCCAATCCATATGCTAAGCTGAGTATTCCTACCCCAGTGTCGAATCCTTATGCTCCTCAAGCTTCTGCCCAAAATCCCTATAAACCTTCAGGTGCACAATTTCCTAGTGCTACTAACACTTTTGCACCTCCACCTCCTACCTCGTTAGGAAGCATCGCCCCACCACCTACTTCCTCAAATGCTCCTGCGTTCAAAAAAGAGGAAGGAGGTTGGAACGACTTACCAGATACTTTCAAACCAAAAGTAGCTCCTCGTAGAGCTACTCCATCAGGTGTATCTAGTCCATCGCCAATTGAATCTCCACAGCCTAACATTCATGTTCCTAAGAGGACTTCATCCGCAGCAGCAGCACCAGTTTTACCTCCACCTCCAAAGGGTTTGAGTAGAACTCCATCAAAGCAGACTGTACCTTCTATTGAATCACCTTCATTAGTTCAGGCCCAATTGAATACTCGTTATGCACCTCCACTAAATGCTTCTGCAGTAGTTGAATCACCAAAATTAGGCAATGGATTTGTTGAGACCCAAACCCCAACTCTTCCACCTAAAAACCCATATGCTCCCTCAGGTCCTGCTGTCCCGCCATCCAGAAATGCGTATGCCCAACCAGTTCCCACCAACTTCCAAGTAAACCCCACTGCAGTAGGTTTACCAACTCCACCTAAAAATCCCTACGCACCACAAGCGTCAAACAATGTGGTCAGTAGTCCTACTGGAATTTTACCACCACCACCCAAAGCTGGTGGCTTGGTAAGTCCACCCATTGGTGGCCCTCCTCCAATGAGCTCAATTCCACCTCCACCTCCAAAAGGAAATTCAATGGCACCAACTCCTTCTGGATCAATCCCACCTCCTCCTCCACCCACTTCCCTCCCAACCAATAATTCGACTCCACCACCTGCTGCCCCCACCAAAAGTAATTACCCATCAGGTGACAGGTCTCATATTCCAGAGAACGCTCTTCCAATTTACACCACCTTAAATTCAATTCTTGAAGTTATCATGCCAGATTTGCCAGCTCAGTATGCCAAACATGGTGAAGCTGTAGTTAGAAGATTAAATATTTTATTTGACCATTTGAATAATGGCGATCTTTTGTCTGATGAAGTGATCAATGAATTGAAGAATCTTTGCAGTGCATTAAATAATAAAGATTACAAGGAAGCCTTAGCTTTACATGTGAAACTTACAACTAACCATAGCGAAGAGACTAGCAATTGGCATCCGGGTGTGAAACATTTAATTCAAATGGCTGAAGCATTATTATAAGTCAACCAGTGGAAAGAAAAATAAAAGGATTAACTAAATAATTGTAAAACATGATTAAATAAACATTTCAGAAATTGAATTTATATGTAAGATAATATCTATTAAGAAGGAAGGTATTTTTTAGTTTATCGAAGGATAAATATTGAGGAGGCATAACTTAAGATTACCCAAATAACAGAATCTCATTGATAGTCGCACCCAATTCAGAATCGGTTACATCGTCTAGAGTACCATTAAACTCTAGCAATAGGTACTTAGTAACTTGGTCAGTTTCAATGGAAAAAGTGGTAATGTTATACTTATCAGCAACTTGAATGGAAGTAAACTCAGTGTAATTGAAAGGTGCGCTGATAGTAACATCTTTTTCAACAAGTGTATGAGTCCAATTACTGAAATCCGTTGGCTGATGAAAAGCTTCAACTCTGCTTATAAGCTCTCCAGATATATCACTTTGTATTCTAGACAAAGAGAAAGATTTTGCAGGCCGTGTTCCCCAGTTAATAAGCCCTCTTTTGAGGTTACTTTCTTCCTTAATATTGATCAAAATTTGTGCAGTTTCCAGAGAATTAGCTTGCCAATAAGTGTAATTATCTCCATCGTTCATCATACTCGAAATATCTCCAAAAGTGCCTGCTGTAATATTCGAGATTATCGCATTACCACATTCTATAATATTCTCAGGGACATTAAGCTGGGATTTGAATAAGGGAATTGAAAATTCATCGCCCGATACCAAAGTGTGGACCTTTTTATTCTCACTGAGTTCATTTCTTTCAGCTAAATAAAAATTAATATCCTCTTGTTTATGTTCAGCAGATAAAGGGCCTTGGTGTTTAAGGATTAGCTTATCAGAAGTAAATTCAAAATCAATTGTCTGATTCAAGTATTTAATACCTTTAATGTTAATTCCATTTTCTCCAAGGCAGCTAGTTGAAACTGGGTCCAATCTAAGAAGTCTTTTAATACTTTGGGAAGAATCGAAGTAGTAATCATACTTCAAGCCGGCAAGTTGAAGTACTGCTTGTAAGATTCCTCCGTGTGCTGTCAAAAATGGAAAGGCTGGGTGGGTTCCACCATTTGTTGCAAAATCATCATTATTTTGTTCCAGGTATTGAGCAAAAGGAGCTCTCAAATAAGGTTCTACCGATTTCAATAAGTATGAGACAGAAGAACATCCTGAAAGAGAAAGTTTGGACGAGACTGCTGAAAACATAGGGAAAGTCATAGCTGGCCCAAAAGAAACTTGCTTGGCAGCATAGTAATTTAAATTACTTCTTGCATCATCTTCATTAAGAAGGGTAGAATCAAGAGGGTAGGACAACATAACAACATCAGCTTGTTTAACCTCAATAGATGAATTCATTCCTGAATATTCCAAAGTAACGTCATCGGGTGCTGCAGTAGGCAAATACATTCCTTTATCTACGATATCACTGGAGAACAGGGTACAATTTCTATCAAAGTGATCGCATATGGAACTAGCCCATTTCATTAATTCTTCAATGGCCGCATTAGTATAAGCACCGTTATCAACATGATTAGCATATTCATCTGGGTCAGTCAAATTATGCGTAGTATACTTGTCCAAAGTTTCATTATACTTCGCGACATAAGTGGAGAGGAATGCTGCTGCATCCTCTACTAATGGAAACACAACTTCTTCTAAGTAAGTGTCATCTTCCGAGCCACTTAAGTAAATATTCCACGCTCCATACGCAACTGCAACGTTTATATGATATTCATAATCCAAACAAGGCCCTGTAGCCGTACAGTTACCATATCTACCACTAGTCCAAGGATATGCTGCACCTTCATAACCCTCTGGAACATTCTTTTTGGCTTGAGAATGGGTATAAAGCCTGTAATTTACAAAACTTTTGGCATGATCCGGAAGAAATGGTAGTAATCCTCCTGAGATCCATAGATCAGTATCCCAAAATACCATTCCACCATACGAGTCAGATGATAACCCTCCTACAGCCAATGCCGCGGTGACACCTTGCGCATTGGGTCTCGTATTTGCAGCTAAATGATACAAGGATGCTCTTGATGCCATTGTCAACAAGTCATCATCAACAAATTCAACATCAATTGATCCCAAAATTTCCGTCCATAAACTCTCATGAGTGATTAACAATTGAGTGTCAGTTTTATCCAAGCTAGTCAATACCGTAGACTTAGCCAAGTTGACGACATCGTCTGTGGTTTTCAAATTTTCTGGATCGATATCGCTGGTTACTATTCCAACGTGTTTAGATACTTCAATGCTTGAGTTGGAAGCAATATTGATCTGCAAAATCTGCGACACTGAGTTATTTCCCATCTTTACGGTCCTTTCTCCTTGCCCGTGACTCAATTTTGAGTATATCGCCCCGTTAACATGCAGTAATTGATGAGGTTGGAATAACAATAAAATTGCTTCATTATCGTCATTAGCCGTGCTGTTCACGTATTGACAGCGCTGAGCTGTAGCAAAATCCAATTTGTCTTCGATTTTTATATCAACCGAATTTTCAAATCCATTCACTACATCAAGAAGTACCAATCCCAAATGAATTTCTTCCCTATGTGCTAAAATTGTAAATTTGACGTCAATTTTGTCCAACCATGTGAACTGAGTAACAACATTTCCTCTATCGAGTTGTAGTTCTTGGGAGTAATTCGTAATATCGCCTTGTTCCTCATCTTTCAATGATGGATCTAAACTGTAAGTCTTTCCATCTACTTCCACTGAAAGGGTTAAAGTTGTCCACTGTGGGATGGCTGCGATGATACTCTCATACCCATTGGCGGCAAGTTCAGGAAAATTAGTCCCGTTCGTCTTCTCCTGAATATTGAAAAACCCCGAGACGAACGCACCAGCATACCGTTCGTTAAACAAGGGCCAGCCGTTCAAGTGATTTGATGACCCATCAGATGAGTCGTCGTAACTAAAACCTTGGCCAAGATTGGGTATTCTACTACCAATGTATCCATTGGCTACATACGGTTGGTTTTGGTAATGATTTTGCTTTTGAAACTCGATAGTTCCTATGGAACCAAAACCCGTTGAGGCATCGTTTGAATCAGTAAAAGCTCCCTCAATACCCCCTTGAATTCTGCTGAAGATATGTCTACTTTGCTGGGCATACCCAGCTCCAAGTTTATGACTCAAGGATGCAAATGGGTACAAAAAAGAACCAGATGACTTACTTACATTTGCAGCAACTGGGTATGCATCGACAAATACCGTGAAATAGAAAAGAACTACGATACCTAACACAGAAAGTATCATCATTGTATATAGAGACTTCAACCTTTTAGCATACTTTTTGTTTAGCATACGTGACTTATATATCTGAGCGTTCCCAAAAATCTGTCGTATCATGACTACTTTTAACTGGGCAACTATAAAATTCTGGTATGCTGGAAGACATGCATATTTCGAAAACAAAATTTCAATTTCAACAATCAAAAGTATTCGCTGGATTTATATCTGCAAGAAGCACTGGTCTGTACCTTCTATTTTTAAACTTTTGGGGGTACTTTCGAACTCTCTTGAGCGTAACAGTGCGTTTTTTATGTTGCTCTTCCCCGCCAAATCTGGTTAAACGAAAAGTCCGAAAAATAAGAAAAGTTTAAATCGAGACATGGTGCATTCAATTCGAGAGCTTCAGTACATTGATGACGAATCCTAAAACGCCCTACACGTCGATGCCGTATTAAATCTATAGTATATATTACATATGGTACAATAATTAAACAAATAAGGTCACTCTTCACTTCACATTAGGTTGGGGTAGACTGTTGTACTAGCGAGCATCTAGCCGAGCAATACCTCGCAATAATTCCTTTGTAGTTGGAGATCTGGAAATTGGCCAAAAGCTATCGTTTTGGTTAGGCTTTTGTTTCGTTTCAGGTTCCTTGGCTTCCGTCGATTCCATTTCTCTGCCAGTCATGCAGTCTTTGACCACTGACGATATTTCCCCATTGAGTTGGTTACGTTGAATGGACTCAATTAACTCATGGCCCTTGTGTAACCTGTATGCAGTATTGAATACCTTATCAATTGAATTTTCTATGTGGTTAGGTATGTCTTCAACTTCTTGAATGGAATTTTCAAGATTCTTAAGAAGAGATTCTTTGAGTATTTCCTGGACTCTTTCATTACCATCATCCTGTTGAATGATCTCACTGTCCTTTTTAATGCTGGGGAAGTTATCTAAAGTAATGTCTTTACAGTAGTTATTCAAGCTTTTATCCCATTCCTCTCTCTCAGTTTGAAGTTCTTTCAATTTTTGTTGATATATTTGAATATTCTCCAAAGTTTTAACATTTAATGGATTGGGTAGAAGTTTATTACCTTTGTCGTTTTTAGTCTTGTTCTTTGATATGGCATTGTCTCTGTAACTCTTATTTTCCTTGTTATACCAACTGGTCTCAATATCTCCATTAACTAGATCTGTCATAATTTCCTCTTTGATAACTTTGGCAATATTTATCAGAGTCTTATCTTCTACAGAAGTAGTGACATTCTTCTCCTTGTCCTCTTGGTCCAACTTTTTTTTGAAACACCAGATTAACAATTGTCTCATTCTATGAGGTTCAGGTAACGAATTGTCTAGTAATTTATAATAGTCAGAAGGTGGAATAGTATCGTGTGGAACCCCTCCAAAGCCATTGCCAATGGACAGTAACCTTTTCCCTCGATTGTGGTAGGATGATCTTCTCTTCAATTTACTCTCAGTCGATGTTGCCGGTTTGCTGAAATCATCCAGACTGTATTCGTTTATGTACGTGGCTGGAGCCATTTTATTTGAGATCGTTTTAGTGTTACTCTTGGAACGTTTGGCATTGGATCGTATTGGAGACGATAAAGCATTTCCACCTCCAATATCATCATTTTCATCATCTTCATCATCTTCATACCTCTTTTTATTATTTTTCCGTTCGAATCCGTTACCGAATGAGATTGGGGCCAATTCATCATCACTTATCCCTATGAGTTCCTCCCTCAAACGCGATATCGGTGTGCTCACTTGGGCAATATTATTCGCTTCTTGGCTTCTTTTAAACTTGAACCCTTCGTCCTCTTCAAACAGTCGCAGTTGTCGCTTGTTTGAGCGTCTGGGTACCACTTGCTTCTGTTTCAGTCTATCATTTAGTAAATCTCCCAATCGATTTTTCCTATTCATAATTGATGTGATTTGAGATGATTGATCGCCATTGTTGAAGCTGTCGTTGTTATGATTTGGTTCCTCCGGAGCAAGACTCGGAATTGACTTTAGAGTTCCCTTCACTTTAGATTTTACACGAGTTGAAGTTCCTGCATTGGATTTCTTCCTGGGTGGCATCCCAAAGTATTTTTGTGTTTGATTGTGGTTTCTTTTTTTTTTTTGGTATTTAATTTAATTTCACTAGTTCTTGAGTTGTATGACCTTTGCTTCCTGTGTTCCAACAAAAATCGTGAGAATATTGGTATTGAATATTTTTTTTCTCGCAATTTACAAAGTAAGGAGACCTTACGATAAGCTCTGTGTGTTATGTGTATGTGGGTGTGTGTAAATGTCTGGGTGTGTGTGTGTTTATTTTTCCTCAACTCATTTTTTGATGATGTTTTGAAATTCGAACGAGTATGCAAAGATCGAGACTTGTCCTGCACATAAATTGTATACATCAACAAACATCAAGAGCTTTAGCGAAGAGGCCCCAAACGAAGCCAATATCGCTTTATGGACATATTTTGTAAGACAAGGATATGTCTTTTGTAAAAGTTTCTAACTGTGGTAGTTATGTCTCTAGTGTGAGTGCTCTTGCGCTAGATATATTGGATGTTTATACCAATTCCCCAGTCCATTCGTTCAATATCCAGAGCTTGGTCTACAATCATTTTGCAACACATACAGACAGAAGAAAAGCATCTTCATATATAAAAAATATGTTTGTTACTCAGCTATCCTGGGAGAAATTGGCCCCTCAATCCAAATCTACCAAAGTGGGAATAGTTGTGGAAAGTCCGAATAATTTCACTCTATTGATGGTACTCACTCTCGGTACACTGACTCCAATCATAATACACCAATCAGCGCTCGAGGGAATACATGCGTTTGAGTGGATTGATCCCATACCGAACGACGAAGAAACAGCGGTTTCTGGGTCCAAACAATTGGTTATATTTACAAAACATAAACTTATCGCGAGAGTTTATTCTTTGGAGTGTACTCACCTTCTCTTTGAGTTGCCCAAACCAGTGTACACACAGATATTGAGAAGACCATCAAATCCTCACTTTTGGAGCTTATTAGCAACAAGCTCCAGCTCCCACTGCTCCATATTGTACCACTTCTACAATGAGGGACCCAAAAGTCAATTGCTCTGTAAATTTCAGATTCAATCGTTGGAAGGACTGGATATTAGCTGGTCTAAATCCGGTAAATGGCTATTGAACTTTGATTGTAATAATAATTTGTTTGGATTCCAACTACAGGTGTACACTTCTATAGGGGTTTTCAAAAGAATGTATGGAGATGTTAAACGGCGCACTGTATTCAAAGGAGACCCTATTTTGAACATAAACTGGTTGCTTGATGCAAATGATCGAAACGAGAATTTTGAATTAGGACTACTAGACTATAAAGCTGAGTGGATGAGAATACTGAACGATGCAAACAAAGAGAACGAGAAAGAACAAGGAGACGAAGAAGACGAGTGCGTGTTAGTAGTAGGAAATGATAGTGCATCCATAAATTCCAGCTCAATAAGGATCCCAATCCTTATCGCTTCAGTAAAGCATTTGAAAATAGTTGCAAGAACTGAAATCAATTTGGATGGACTGACGCTTGTGTGGACATTATTCAACCAGCAGTATAGGAAAGTCACTAAAATCTCCAGTGCAATCAGGTTTGGAGCGACTGCATCCGTTCTAGCTATTGAGACAGCAGAGAATACATTTGTGTTGTTGTTTGATGGAGTATTGCTAGTTTGTTCCTTGCAATCAGGAACGTACGAAGTTAGTGTGGATTCAATAATCGAGCTTTCTCTGAGCATCAATTCGGTAGAATTTGTGGAAAATGGGCTGTTGTTGTTAATCTCAACACTGCAAGACGTCAGCGTTTACAACGTTGATCTGAAGTCTACTCAAATTTTGTATCAACCCGTCACAGGTGCTGTTCAAACCGTGGATTATATCGGCAGTGAAGAAATTGTGATCGTCACTTCGGATGGTGATTGGGTGAAAGTTGAAGAAATAAGGAAGCTCAAAGCGCAACCTGAAGCTTTAGAACCAGCTGCTCGAACACTCAGCATAGAAAAGGCAGAAATAGAGTCAATCAAAAGATTGTCGCCTGTGAAGCCTATTCTAGTGCAAGAACAAGAGAAAGAGGAAACACTACTGATTGCAGAAGGAAATACTGAAGCTACCAGGCTACCTAAATTAGGATCCAGATTTAAACGAGGTAGACTAAGCTTGGCCAATGACAGTCGTGATGACTTTACTGACACATTCAATTTGAAAGGCCCGAAAAGGGCAAGATAGACTACGAAAGGAACAAAACTTTCCTTTCTTCAAAAAACTTATTAAAATTACGTATTATTTCATGACTATGTACAATTAATTGCTTTTCGATTGATATCTCTATTGCTTCTTCTTCTTTGGAGCACCCTTGTTTCTCTTCTTTCTATCGTCCACCATCTTCAAACGGTATACTTCCTTTGGATCTACTAAACGCAATTCCGGGAACCATGCTTTGAAATCTTTGAATGTCGGAGTCGCATTGTTGTCACCGTAGTAGTTCTTCAATTCTGGTCCCTTCAATGGGGCTCTCAATATCTTGGATCCATTTCTTTTGCCTTCTGGGTTCCAGTTTGCCCCAAAAATTTCAGCACTAAGCTTCTTCACTTGGAGGAGCCTTTCCTTGGAAGGCAACTTCCTCAATATAGACGACATTTGTACGAGGTTAACACTGACTACTTCCGGTTTGATCAACACTGAAATTTTTCAGTGTGTGAATTTCTTCAAGTTGATGAAGAAAAAAATACGGGACTGCATGTAGTGAAGAGGTCACGAGACTAGAATGAAAGAGTCAAGATGTTGCTGCAGATCAGGACAGACGTGGTTCCAGACATTGGAGAGGACAGTGATAGCGATTACCGATATGGTGGCTACCTACTGCAGATCGAACCGCACTGAAAAGAATATACAAGGATGGGTATTGCATAACTCCATCCACTCTTATGATAGTGATGTTCCATTACTTTATCTTTTTTTCCAAAGCTTCTAAATTTATCTTGGGGCATCTTGCGCCCCACTAGCACTCGCGAATTTTAGGTATAAGCCTTCTTAAATTTGGTCTAATCTCTGTGGAAAGTAATAACGATGACCATCGACAAAAGACGTACAAGCACCCAAAAGACGAACAAATCGGTAGTCGTTCGCAAAGTAAAATTTACCTTGAATTCCAATGCTTGACAAATACTTCCTTGGAAAATTGTTGCGTTCTCTAGTCTGGTTGCTGCCCAGCGTTCTCTGGTTGTTGCCCAGCAGCACTGCCCTTTATTGAAACGGAGCGATCAAATGTATCCTGCATGGGGCACAAAATAATTTCAGCTGCAGAGTAGCAGCGGAAAGATTGTGCCCTTGAGTGATTTAAGACGGTGATATCTTTTAGCATCTCTCATAAATTTGGCTCAATTTTAGTGTTATCTTCTTCAAACTCGGCGTAATAGAACTGTAGGCTCACGCGGAACCTGTATCTGCCAGAAAAGGAAGAAGTAACAGCATAGTTATAGAGATTATTCTCTCTCAATTCATTTTATAGCATTAGGGTTCTAGATTTTCTTTAATAATTTTTCACAATCCACATAGCACAGAAGATTAAATACACTAATGGAACAGGGGCACGGCATAAGGGAAGTACCATACGAGGAAGAGGATGATGGTAATAACCAAAACCACTACAATCCATTCCGATCTAATTATGACAACCGCACCGGCGGCGGTTCTCACCAAGCTAATAGAAACAGTTACCTATCTACAGCTAGTGCTAGGGAAGAGCGAGATGGAGGTTTCTCCACTCGTACACCTTCACCCGCTGCTTCAAGAAGATCACTGCAAAATCCTGAACTGACCAAGTCATATATCTCACAAGCTGCTGAAAATGATGACCTTGAAGCTTTAAAGGAAGGCTTAAGCTTTGCTTTAGGGACAGACGATAAGGAGCCTGAGTGGTTTCCTGTTCAGAAATCGTCCCACGGTAAGGACGACCAACAAGAGCGTGAACGAAAAGGGAGCAAGTTACTGAAAGAAGTTTCCAATAGTACATTTCAAGACGATGGCTCTGGAGCACATTCATATGCAGAAAATATCCCTTTGGCAAATTTAAGTTTACTGAGGACGAAGAGCCAACCGGACTCAAACAGTCACATTTTCGATAAACGCCAACATCCTTATCAAAATGTCAATAGCAATAATACCTCAAAAGCGAGAAACTTCAACCTTTCTGTTAACACTGACTTGGAATCAGGGTTGTTAACGGCAGGCTCCGGTGGTGTATCGCTTAAGCTGCATGGAAGTCCCAAAAAGAATCCAGATACGACTTTTTTAACTGTCCCAGGAGAAGGTGATCTTGTACCCCCTACAACTCCTTCTACAAAGAAGTTTGCGGAAGTATTTTCCAGATTATCTGATCGTATCGCGGCAAAGAGTCAAGTTGCAACAACTCCAGTAGCCAAGAAGGCGCCCCTTCTTCCTAACTTAGAATCCGCGCATAATTCTATTTATGATGAAGGCAACCTCGCCGACGACGATATAGCTAGTCATTTTGTAAATAAAGATGGTGGTGATAATAATAGTTTATTGATGGCAAAGACTAGAAGTGGAAATAATTCAAGTCGACATTCTCAAGAATTGTTTCAAAACACTGCATCAGATGGTCTTGGCTTGTACCTAGATGTGCAACCGACAAGGGATGAAAATATGCCAGATACCAGCTCAGATGCTCCAGTCACTCCATCTGGAAGTTTACAGCCAAATGGAAGTGCTGCCTCCCTACTTAGAGGCGAGTCAGACTCTATACTTCACCAGATGAACCCATTTAGCTCTTCCAGGAAAGACGTCACATCAGCATCACACTCGAGTAAAACACGAGTGTCCAATCTAATAGAACCTAGTAACATGTACCTTTTTGGTAAAACTTTAAAAATGTTTGGCCCTGACTCGAAAATAAGACAGTTCTGTTTCAAAATACTCGCAGATTCGAAGACGAATTCTATTCTATTGTCTTTGCTTCTTCTTCAAGTTGCATTACTTACCTATAGACAATGGAATCCGATTAAAATGGGAGGTTACTACTATCACGGAAACAATTGGGCAGATTACATATTAATGAGCATTAATATAGCATACACATTCGAAGTATTTGCTAAAATCATCACTCATGGACTTTTTGATGACCGCATTATGTATGAAGAATGTGGCTTGGACTATCCAGATAGCTCAGTATTTTCAAAGTCTTACAAATATCTTTCACATTCTTTGCAGCATACATGGGGATTAAACAAATTGATGCCGAAAGCGAACTCCACCAGACAACATATTCCCGATTCGTTTTATGCTAATTATCAACCCAGCGAGTTAGACGTGAAAGAAATTAACCTAGACGAAACTAAAAATACCATAAATCCCTTTGACTTAACAGCACAAGAAATTCCTGATTTACGCCAAAAGTACATGCTTTCACTGCATCATGACGGTGTTAATTTCTCTGAAGAGTTCCATGGTTCTAAAAAATCAGAAAAGAGCGCCTCCTTTTCAAATTCATACCAAGAAAGAAGAAGAGATGCTGAAGTTAGAAATGGAAAAAAGTTTGTAAAAGCTAACACTTTCTTTATCGGACCTGATAAAGGTCAACGCCAAAGACAAATTGATCAATTGCAGTTGAAGCGAGCCTTTTTGAGAAATTCTTGGAATCGTATTGATTTCATTTCCATGGTTACATTCTGGATATCTCTTTTGCTTTCCATCAATAGATATGATGTCAAGCACTCGATATTTATATTTCGTGCGCTCAGTTGTTTGCGTATCTTGAGATTCTGTAACTTAACGACTGGTACTTCTACTATTTTAGGAGCGGTTAAGTTGGCTTTGCCTCAGTTAGTGGATGTAGCTTTGTTCATATTGTGCTTTTGGGTGCTCTTTGGAATTATCGGCGTCCAATCATTTAAATCGTCACTATCTAGACAATGTGTATGGACTAATCCAGATGACTCTGAAGATACTTACATAAATGAGGGCCAGTATTGTGGTTCCTATTTGAACATCAGTAATTCTGCTCCTATGCCGTATATTCAAAGAGATGGTACTCCTTCGACTGTATCTAAGGGTTACACTTGCCCAATATATTCTCAGTGTGTTAGTGGTCAAAATCCATACGGAGGCACATTGAGTTACGATAATATTCTTCAATCTATGGAAATTGTGTTTGTCATTATGAGTGTTAATACTTTTACTGACATCATGTACTATACAATGGACTCAGATAATGTGGCAGCTTGTTTGTTTTATATTTTCGGTGCTTTTATGTTGACGGTATGGTTAATGAACGTCTTTATTGCAGTCATCGTGAAGTCCTTCAATATTACAAGAATGGAAAATGAACAAAAGAAATTAGAAAATGGAGGGAAGGAACCGGAAGCTGGGTTCAGAATATTTGGATCAAGAACCTTAGGTAAGAAGGCAACAAATGCAATTTCTGAAGGCGCTCAGGCTATATCTTCCCATGCAAAAAGAGTAGACTATCTCAAGAACCAAAGCGTATTCTTGAAGAATTATTATCGTTTTGAATTTATCTGGATATTATTGATTAGTATCGACCTTATAGTTCAGTGTACCAGAAAGTATGATATTACTGATCGTCGCCGAACTCACTTGTATAGGTTCGAGTGTGGCTTTACTGCTTGCTTTGCGTTAGAAATAATTATTAGATTTGCAGCTTATCTTCCAAACTGGAGATTATTTATGGCTCAAAAGAGAAACACATTTGATTTATTTTTGGCTATAATCACCTCAATTATTGTTTTGGGACCAGTTAAAGTGGGATTAGGACAAGCTTATTACTGGCTTACTTGTTTCCAAATTATGAGGTTTTATAGAGTGGTACTTTTCACTAATTTAACTAGCAGTCTTTGGGTGAAGATCATAAAAAATTTTAAGGCAATTTGGGATTTAACTTTGTTCTATTTTATCTTGCTATTCTTGGTCAGTATTATACTTGCAAGGTATTTTGAAGGAACAATTCCGTTAGATGAAGTTACTGATTTCGACAATATCCCATACCCTATGCATACAGTCCCTAACTCATTCGTTGCATTGTATATCATAACTTCGACTGAAAATTGGACTGAAGTTATGTATCCTTTACAACAGTACGCTAAAAATATATCATCTAGAGCTTATGGTTCTATGATGCTCATTGGTTGGTTCTTCATATCAAATTCCATTTTATTGAATATTTTCATTGCAGTCATTGCACATGCATTGGAAATATCAGAACTGGGAAAGAGAAAACAACAATTGATACAATTTATCGAAAATATGACTACGAAGCTTCAAAGTTTAGATTCTGATTCTGGTATCTTGATTAAGTTGAAAAATAAATTATTTAAGAAGAATGGAGTACATCAAGATTTAGAGAAGGCTGTTATTAACTTACTCTTGAGTGGCACTGCTGTCAATGATTTTTTGGATGACAATGAGGATGAAGAAAGAAATAATGAGAATAGGGATGACGACAATGAACGTGAAACGAATCCTGTTAGTCCTGATAACGAGAGAACTAGTTCTCTTGCTCAAAAAATACGCCTACCAATTTCAAATTTCAAATTTTGGATAAAAGAAAAAGCTTCTAAATCTGTTTCCATGTTTGAAAATCCATTTTACGATAAAAATATAGTTGATCATGAGTTGACTAATTTCAATCCTGCCAATTTCGCCAAAAGAATTATCACTGATAGAAATAAACTAATATTGAAGCAGAATAAATTCTTAGAAGAGAATCCCAGGTTTAATAAAGTGTTTTACGTCCTTGCACCCAATCATCCACTAAGAAGATTTTGTCAGAAAATTGTAAAATCCTCTTACGGAGAGAGAATCGATGGTGTTGAGCCTCATAAAGTAGTTCTGGAAGTGTTCTTAGTGGTTATGTTCTTAATGTCATTATCATTAGTGTTCACTGCATGCTATTTGACTCCTTTGTACAGAAACGAGTTAATCGCTCAAAGTGGAATTTGGAATTGGTCCACATACATTGAATGTGTCTTCACTTTTACTTTTACTGTGGAATTTCTTATTAAAATTATAGCAGATGGGATATCCTTTACCCCAAACGCATATTTACGATCTTCATGGAACTTGATTGATTTAATCGTTCTTACTTCGCTTTGGATTGAAACTATATCTTTCTTAAAAAATGATGGAAATTTGTCAAGAATTGTTAGAGGTTTAAAAGCTTTGAGAGCTTTACGTTTATTGACTATAAGTACCACTGCGAAGAATAATTTCCACAATACGATGATTTCAGGTTTTGGTAAAATCATTAACGCTGGAATTATCTCGTTGTGCTTATTGTTTCCCTTTTCCATATGGGGATTGAATATTTTCAACGGTAGATTGGGAGTTTGTCTTGATGGCACCTCAACCAAAAGTAATTGCTACAATGAGTATACTAACACTGTATTCAATTGGGATGTTTATCTGCCAAACATCTATCAAGAACCTTACTTGCAGTTCAATAGCTTCTCTACTTCCTTTGCTACTTTGTTTGAGATTGTTTCATTAGAAGGTTGGGTTGATTTGTTGGGAAATGTTATGGCCCTGACAGGGATAGGAACGCCACCACAAGAATTTCTGACTCCAATCAATGGTGTATTCGTCGTGTTATTCAATTTTGTTAGTACTATTTTTATCTTAACATTGTTTGTTTCCGTTATTATTGTCAACTATTCGAAGTCAACTGGTAGAGCATACATGACTGATGATCAAATTTCATGGTACGAAGTGAGAAAGTTTTTAATTCAAATTAAAGCATCTAAGCGTAAAAATTTAGGTGACATGAACTGGTTGAGGAGATTTAGCTATAAACTCACAATAGAAAAGAGCCTTATTTGGAAAGTTTACTTGAATTTCATTTTGGTGTTACATGTCCTTGCATTGTTGATTGAGACCTTCCCAGATATCGATGGAGTAATGATCTTTAGAGAAGTAATATTTGTGACTTCTTCATTTTCATTTGGTGTCAATGCAATCATGTTAATGATTGGGCAGGGATTCGACTCATTCTTTAGAAATAAGTGGAATATCTTCTATTTGTTAGTATCTTGGGGTGCCCTCATCTGTACGATTATTGGATTTTTCATTTCTCAACAGAATATTTTCATCAATATCAACAAGTTGTTCCTTGTAGGGATTTTGACTTTCATTATCCCAAGAAGTAACAGATTATCACAATTATTGAAATTTGCTTCTGCTAGTTTGCCTACTTTAATATCACTTTCATTCACCTGGATGATTGTCTTCTTGGTTTTTGCAATTGCTTTGAATCAAATTTTTGGTTTAACAAAAATTGGACCAAACGGTACTGATAATTTGAACCTTAGATCTGTTCCCAAGGCGCTTATTGTTTTGTTCAGGTGCAGTTTTGGTGAAGGGTGGAATTATATTATGGTTGATTATACATTATCCACACCATTTTGCACTGAAAATGATGGTGAAGGGACAAGTGACTGTGGTAACAAGCAGTATGCTTATATCTTGTTTGTTTTGTGGAACGTCGTTTCGATGTATATTTTCCTTAATATGTTCGTTTCTTTGATTCTTGACAGTTTTAGTTATATCAATAACCGCTCATCTTACATTAAATTAATTCAAAGAGAAGAAATTAGAAAATTTAAGAGACATTGGCAAAAGTTTGACCCAGAAGGTACTGGATATATTGACCCACAAGATTTGCCCAAGTTCCTTCATCGGTTAGATGGTGCATTATCATTCCATTTCTACACTGGGTCATTGGAGATTAAACAATTATGTAAGAAATGGTTCATCAGAAACAATCCATTCGATCCATATGATATAACGGTTAGGTATGATACTATTGAAGAAACATTTGAAAACATGGATGTCCCCAAAATTCGTGAAAGAAGACTTGTCTACGAAAGATTTATAGAAGAAGCTTTGATGAATATGAAAATATTTGGAGATCCTGGAATCTCTTTCACCAGGCTTATTTTACAGTTACCACTTTATATTGCATTTGAAGAAGGACAATGTTTAAATTTAATTGACTTCTTAGATCGAAGGTTGCTTTTACAGAAGGTGGAACAGAAGTTGAAAATGAAAAGGGCTTATGATATAGTAAGTACTTATGTTGTTCGCTGGAAATACAGAAAGGATCAAGAATTGAGGAAAAGAGGGATTAACGCTGGTGCTGGTCCTTCTATATTTGTTTCTGACGAGACCGAGAATCCGTTCATCGACAACTACAAAGGTTCAGAGCAAAATGTTGAAGATTTCAACGCACTCATGTTTGGCTCTGATGATGATGACAACAATAGGCAATTCGATGGAAATATGTATATTCCAAAAGTTCCCATTCACGTTTACAAGTCAGCAGATATGAGGCACCGTTCATCTCCAAAGAAAAATCAAGACGCAGATGATACTAATAATCAGAATGCACGTCCACAGCTATTCATGAAGATGCCAACCAATTCTGCAAACCCTGCGACCGCTGGAGATTTATCACCAAATAATCCATTCTATCCCACGTTTTATGCAACTAGCTCGGTTGAAGATATTGCTGTCTCTCAAAAGTCAGATATTTCATCTTCAAGGAACTCTTATATTAACGTTGCATCCATTGGCGAGCAACTAGAAAATACCGAATGGGGAGAAGCCTTACGACAGGTCAAGTCTGAGCATTTATCTGATGACGAAAGAGAGTATCACAAAAATGTGTGAAAAAAGTTTACAATTAATATAGAAATTTACTAGAACAATCATTATATTACACTTTTTACATATCATGTACTCTTGTATTCAATTTGATTTACTTCCTTGTATTTATTGAATCTTCTTTTTGTACCTTTACCCAACACCACTTCACCTGTTTCTATTTATCCATCTATCCATCTATTTGCAGCTGATCATTTGAATTCTTAAAAGAAATTAATCAGTTTTCATGTCGTTTAGACCTAAATCTTCATTTTGTTCGTGAGTTCTCTCGAATTCTTCAGTGGTCATATTAGGATCAACATCTGGAGCATAGACATTTTGGATATAACTTGAAGCTAATGGGTCAACCATTACGATGGTAAATCCAATCTTACCGTCCACAGCATCTTGCAATCTAGCAAAGAAGGTAGTCCATCTTTGTTTGGTTTCTTCATCCATAGAGTCTGAAGTTTGAGTGAATACTCTACCATGTAATTCTTCATAAACTTGAGTCAATAAACCTTCAATGGTAGTAAATCTACCTCCAAGGGTACCGGGAGTTAAATCCAAGTTCAATTCTGGAATGTTCAATCCACATGTCTCAGATTTCAAAATATCTCTTGCTAAGTCTTCTGGATCAGTGACTTTGAGAACAATCTTCTTACCAAAATCTGGAATAGAACCTCCAGTTTTAACTTCATTGGACTTGTATCCACAGTGGTCACAAACAGTAGACATAAGGATAACATCTTTGAAATGTGGAATGTTCACCGTTTTCATGTGAGTTTCACAAGGTTCGAAACATGAGGAACAAGTTGCAGTAAAGGTTTGAACTTCGTTGGCAAGGTTTTCAATTTCAGTTTCATCAGAAAGAAAACCTGTAGTTTTAGGGTTAGCTGAAGAGTCTGCAGAGTCTGCAGTAGTAGCGGTTTCTTGATCTTTTTTAACTTGACTTGATATGTTCTTATCAGTTGCAGCTTTCTTGTTTTTGGAATCCAACAATCTCTGCTGAGCAACTTCATCTTCTGAGATTAACCCTAAAAAGACATTTTGTTCAGCAGTTCTTCCATACTCGTACATTGACCATTTATGAGTCGATTCACCTGGTGCATACTCAATCCACGAATTACCAGCTGGATCGTCAACAGTCAAGGTCAATGGTAACGTATTTGGTTCAGCATTGATGTAAGACTTAACCTTGGCGATTACTTCAGCAATCTTGGTGAATATCTCTGGTTGTTGTTCTCTTCTAGCAGGTTGATCGGATTCTAAGTCATCAATCATTTCTTGCAATAAGCCTTCAACGTTGGTCAATTGGCCCCTCTTTGGAGGAATCTCAATGTCTAACTCTGCAAATCTACAAGTGGCACTCTCGGACTTGACTACTTGCCTATTGAAGTCCTTCTTGTTTTCAATCTTGAGGATGTAACGGGATCCTTTTTCAGCAATTTGAGCAGCTGGTTGGATTTCAGAATTCTTAAATCCACAATGGGAACAGGCGAACGACATGATAATGATCTCCCTGAAGAATGGAATTTTGGTCAAAAGTAACCTCGTGGTACCATTTTCATGACAATTCATACACAAAGATTCAATCTCTTGAACTGGGTGTCCCTCTACATCGGTCATACCAGTATTGGTGATACCCTGATTGTGATCAACTTCTTCAACTTGATCTCCAACACTTGTGAAATTCTCATCGCGATGGCTATTATTCTCAGCTGACATTTCTACGATACTATTTCCTTCTATGTCTAGTCTTGGTTTTTTGTCAATATTTTCAGAATCAAGGTCCTCGGGTCTCTTCATGGAATATATATATACTTTATCCTTTCAACCAAGCTTATAATGGAAGGTTCAAGAAGGTTTGAAAAAAAATTGCAAAAAATGGTCCAAGCTTACAAAATAGATGAGCATCAATATGTCACGTGACGATAAATGGCTGCAAATAGATACGTTAGTACCTGAGCAACGCTGAAAAGGTCGATGGCAGAAGCTAGCATAGGTTTGATAGCTATAGGGGGAGTATTCTCATGGGATTGAGCAGGATGGTCTATTGTGTACGAATTATATAAGTTTAGATATCAGTGCAAGATATGAACTTGGACTGCTGGTAAGCTTGCACCTGGAGGTTTGGTGCGATGAGATGAGATGCGACTAACATTAGTAATCCACCTCAAGCTCTTATCAAGAGTAATGTATCATATTCCATTTTATTGCCTTGTTTCGAACAAAGGTACCCTGTATTCACTTAGATTATGTGAAGTGGAAGAAGGAAAACTGGCACTAATAATATATCTTTTAATTAAACGTAAAGCTGAAAGTACAGGATCTGTAAATGAATCTTATTTTTAATGTATGGGTGCAAAAACGCAAATAGCACACAAAATTCAGAGTGCACAATTCGCCTATTTCGCCTTTGCTCTAACTAAAGATTATCTGCACTGCTATTTCTATTATACCTTAGCATTCTGAAGTCAATTAGGTACATCATATTAGCAAAGCACCATCCCTGCATTTCTCTCCTCTGATGGTACTCTTTGGTCCATCATGCCAGCTTTGTGTTACAAATCACACAATCGACCTACATAAGACAAAAAGAACAAGACCACATCAAGAGGCTTTCATTCCGACAAGAACTACATCTAAGAACCAGTATCGACCAGTATTAACCACTAGTTGACCATTCGTGAACCGCTGTATCATTTTCACGATCTATGCTGGATCCCACCACCTTATCGATCTCTTTGACTCTCCCTCTAAGCGATCTGGGACCTTACGTATATGCAGGCCACTTGCATCTGCCAATGCATGGAACTTTGTAAACATTCAAAATAACTTCTACTAGGGTGATAGGTTAGCAAGCAGAGACCACGAGAAATGGCCACCAACGTATTCCCGGCAGACTATGCTACCGTCCCAGTGTTCGAGTACACTACGGAGGAAGGTAGCTTCATTTTAAGACGACAATTCGATTCGTATATCAATGTAACTCACTTACTCAATATCGCTGGCCTCCCCAGAAAACAAATACGTAGTATTCTAGATGAAATTTGCGCCAATGATACCTTTGAGAAGATAAATGTGGGAAATTGGAAGTACCAAGGTACATACATTCCCTTGGAAAGCGCGTTGAAGATCGCCAAGGACGTGAATGTGTACGATAAGGTGGAACCTATATTCGAAATTGACCTCGCATTAAAAATGCCAGTCCAACCTGTAAACACTTCATCGATTGACCCACCAGCACCCGTGCAGGCACTGGCTCCAATTGCAGGCTCTTTCGAAACACCAGACAAACCGAAAAGGAAGATCAAAGAACAAGAAATAAGCAGAAAAAGGCAGCTGGTTGCGACCACACTGACTGTTCCATTGGAAATCCCAAGTAGCGGGTCTACTGAAGAAGTTCCAAAATCCAAGTTAGTTGAAAGTGGCTTTCCTAGACCAGACAGAGAGATTGACCCATTTCTAAAGGCTGACGACGCTCTATACGAAATTTTTAAAGTCCTCTATGAAAATGATCCCAAGGGCCTTGGGATGCCAATTAAACTCATTTGTATTGAATTACTTAAAATCAATCCAGAAATGAAGAACATCACTAAAAACTTCAGTGCATTTGTGAGTGGAAAGATATTGTTCTATCTTCGTAAAATTGATAGCAGAAATCGTAATGCTAAGTACATATTGAAGAAGCAGCATTCTAGTCAACTCAATGCGTTTATTTACAAATATCTTGGTGCATTTGAAGTAGAGCTTGATAAAATTCCAAGGGATACAGTTCCACTGGCAGTATTGAAAAAGCGAAAAGAAAAACAAAGGAAAGAAAAGCAAAAGACAGCAAAGAAGAAGACAGCAAAGCTGAAGCGGAAGCAAACGCTGATTGAAAAAGAGAAAGGAAAGGAAAAAGAGCAAATGACAGAGAAAGAGCCAGACAAGTTGGTGAATGAAAAGAGCGACAAAGAGGCTATAGCAGTAAGTAACATTAGTTCCAGGCGACCAACCAGGAACTCAAATGCTATTGTTGCTGTAGCTGCTCCGAGTCACACTCAAGAACTAATTGATGCCCAGAAGAAAGTTCAAGACTTGGAGATCAAGAGACTTCATGAAGCTATTGAAACATTAAAGTCATCTTTGCAGAAAGTAAACCATGTACAGAAGGGAAATATCCTAGTGGATGAGCTCAAGTCTCTTAAGGTAGAAGTTAGTCATTTAAACTTAAACTATGACAAACAGAAGGGAAACATAGCAATGCTCTCACTCTTCAAAAGGAATACTGAGCTTTCCCTGAATAATTCTAAATTAATGGATGAAAACAGCTTACTAAAGGAACAGATTGCTATTTTAAGAAATGAAAAGAAGATTCTTGAAAAATCTGCTGTAGAGAAAGGTACAGCAGAAATTGAAAGCTTAGAGTCAGAGCTTGACGCCGAAATTCAAAATGTTGAAAACTTGATCGCACTGGATGAAACTTTGAAGACCGAGGTAGCAAAGCTTCCTCGAACTGACACGTTAATTGGTGGGTACAAGCAATTGGTGGAAACGAGGATATTGTATCAAGAAAGAAAGTACCAGAAGAAACAGTTGGAACTGGATATGAAAATAAAGCGTTTACAGGAAGAAATCAGCGAGCTTAATCAAATGATAAGTGAGGCCTACAAATTGATTCACTTCAAGGAAGAGGTAATATCAGTGGACAGAAGCTTAATAGAGGAATACCTGAAAGGATATCGTTGAGAGAGAGAGAGAGAGAGAGAGACAGAGTGATAGAGAGAGAGAGAGGACATAAATATCTTGCGATTCCTAGTTTTATTCTTACAGATGAGAGGATCACATGAGCGTAGATATGTCTGATTGGTATCCAATAGGACTTCTCTTGCTTAACTGTTATAGTGAATGTCAGAAGAATGTAGAAGTCTTCTCTCGTCGTCTAGCTAACAATACAATGGAACCACACTTGTGTATTGTATACAGGACCTTGCAATTTTCCCATTTGCAGCCATGTCGGTTCCTATACAATGATATCCTTTTCTATATACTGACTATCTTGTTTTTTCTTCTTTTGGACAGCGCTATTCCCAGTTTGATTGGTTATTCCCAAAACAAAGGCAGTCCCAGAATAGGGCCCTTTTAGACGTACACATGAATGCAACGACTACTCGCGTCTGGAATCCTGCGTCTAGCTCTGTTTTATCCATATATGCGCTGGTTCCGTAAATGGCGCCACAGCGCCAATTATTCCCAAACAATGAGAGAAGCTTAAATTTACAATAGTGTAGAAGATCATTGAAAAATGTAAAGCGGAGTATGTAGAAGGTGAAAAATTAAATTAATAAAAAAAAAAAAAAATTTAAATAAAGTAAAAGATAAAAAAAGAAATGTGCACCAGCTAGAATATAAGCATTCATGACCACAGTGGTTAAATTTGAGGGAAATACATCTCGCTTCAGGAGATCCATAAGGAGATTTGTAATGAAGACGTACATATTATTAAATTACCGCTGTAGCTCGATGGTGTTTGCCATTAAGTTTTACACAATATCACGTGTAGATAGGCCCTTGAACAAAGAGGTCCTACTTATTTTTCAAGATCCATCGCTTCACACGTCTGGGTGTGAGCCACCCCATGAGCGGGTTTGTGGCTTTTCTTCAAAATAGGCGAATGTGCAGAGAAATTCAATTGTGTCCCACATTGAAGCTCTACGCTGCGAGCGTTCCAGTTCAAAATTTCTAGAAAATTTCTTACTTCCCTGGTAACCTTCCTGCACAACTCTAATCATCAATTCTGCACTTTTATTTTTTCTTCCTTTTTTGTAAAACTGTGGATCCCCCTCGACCACAATCTTCACTACCATTTCTTTTTATTGTTTTTGGCAACTAACCGTCACGAGTTAGGCTTATTCTATACATATTCACGCATCCCATCTATATATATACGTATCTCAGATTATATATACTAAGGAATAGTTTTCACTTTTGGCCTTCCCCTCATATTTTTTCAGGAAGAGTTTTTTATTATATAACAAATTTGAATTTTTATTAGTTAAGAACTGCAAGTTTATTAATAATACATTAGCATGAACCTCCAAGATAGCTGTGCTCCCGCCACCCAACCACTGCTGGAACATACTAGGGCGTTCAATAGCATTCTTACTCACGGCATATCGTCAGAGAGAGGTGTCCAGGTGACACCAGATACTCTTCGCTCAGACTTGGCCGAGAATGATGAGAAGGTGACCACTATACAGAATACGAGCTTGCTTCCACCGTTCCAAGTACCAGCTCAACTGGCACAACCCACACAAACTTCATCTGCATCACCCTCATTACAGTTATTCAAGAAGGCAACTACCCCCTCTGCAGTACAATCGAGAGCTGCTTCCACAGCGGCATCTCCAAGTACTACTACTGGCCTTGTTCCTCCTCCTGCATCTTCCTCATCTGCATCAATGGCATCCTCAGCTTTGGATGCTCCATTCTCCAAGTTTCATACCCCTCCTCCAGACGCCGGCCAGCAGGACATGTCAGTGGTGACTCCATTTCTTGTCAAGCATATTAGTGATCAGTCTATGATTCCAAAAGATAACTTCCATAAGTTTTGTTACCGCCATAATCCTGATGTTACATGTAACAAAACCACAGATGAAGCCAAAATGAAAAAGATTCAAAAGAAGATGGAAAAGTTGCCTTCTAGGGATCAAGAAGCTTTGTCTCATGTCTGGTCTATTTTTTCTGCTGCCCCTGACCAACATAGATCATTGATTTTACAGGGAATCTTATCACAGTGTTGTTTCCCACAACTATCATTTATTGCACAAGAAGTTAGTCAGCTTATAAGAATCGATTTTATTTCCACATTACCCATGGAAATCTCTCTAAAGATTTTATGTTACTTGGACTGTAACTCATTGTGTAATGCTGCTCAGGTTTCCAGAAAATGGAAATCGTTGGCTGATGATGACAGAGTGTGGCATCACATGTGTGAACAGCATATCGACAGGAAATGTCCAAATTGTGGATGGGGCTTACCACTAATGCATATGAAGAGGGCTAGAGAGTATCAAGGAGAGTATGATCAAGAAGTTAAAAGAAGAAAGACTGAAGCTGCAAGCTCTGACGCAAGTGCTACAGTTACTCCTAGTAACACTGCTGTGATTGGCGACAGCCAAGCCTCTAATACAGAATCAGAGAATGCTACCTCGACTGCAACAGCAGTACCAGAATCTTCATCATCATCATCCGTCATAGCATCAAATACGGCAGCTACCACTAAACTCAAGAGAAGAGCTTGGAAATCTGTTTACTCGGAGCGTTACAAGCTAGAGAAGAATTGGAGAAAGGGTATTCATACAATCAAAACCTTTTATGGTCATACTGACGATGTTACTTGCCTTCAATTTAATAGGAAGTATCTTATGACTGGTTCATATGATTCGACTATCAGAATTTGGAAAGTGGATACCGGAGAATGTTTGAAAGTATTGTCAGGTCACACTAAGGGAATTCGTTCGTTAGTTTTTGATTCTCAAAAATTAATTACTGGTGGTTTAGATAATACTATCAAGGTTTGGAACTACCATACTGGGCAATGTATTTCTACTTACAGAGGACATGATGCTGCAGTGGTTAGCGTTGACTTTTGTAACAAAACTATTGTATCTGGGTCTGCTGACCACACTGTTAAAGTCTGGCACGTAGACTCCAGAACTTGTTATACTCTTAGGGGCCACTCAAGCTGGGTCAATTCCGTAAAAATTCATTCACCTTCGAATACTGTCTTCAGTGCTTCAGACGATACCACTATCAGAATGTGGGATTTGGAAAACAATCAATGTTTAAGAATTTTTGGTGGAATTGAAAACAATGGCCATATAGGTCAAATTCAAAGTGTTATTCCATTCATCTACAAAGATGATATGGATTATGACAAGAATAGTGATAGTGATAATGAAATTATTGAAGACGAAAATGGTGTAGCGGTACCTGCTGCACGTTCAGGCAGAAATGGCCAAGCTTCATTGACAGCTATTCCTGATGGCGATGAAGCATCATCTACAGAGGAAATTAATGAAATTCAATTACCTACTAATGCAAACTATCCTACACATTTATTAAGTGCTTCTTTGGATAATACTATCAAGCTTTGGGATATTAAAACTGGGAAATGTATTCGTACTCAGTTTGGCCACATTGAAGGGGTTTGGTCCATCAGTTCAGATACATTTAGAATCATTAGTGGTGCACATGACAGATTAGTTAAAGTTTGGGATTTACAAAGTGGTAAATGTTTACACACTTTTGGTAATTCTTCAAGTGTCAGCGCCGTTGCCCTTAGTGATTCTAAATTTTGTGTAGGAATGGAAAACGGTAACGTCAAAATGTATTGTTTTGACGATGAGTCGTAGTAAATGGGAAATTAATAAACAAAAAATAAGGATCAATTTTCTATGTGAGTTATAGTTAATATTCAAAGTGTATAGTAAATGGCAACAATAAAATTGATTAATAAATTGTAGAACCAGGGCTATCTTCGTGACTCAAAACCAAAATTCTAACTTCTAACGGTTTTGATTACTTAATTGAGATTGACAGGGAAAAATCCAAAGTTGGAAAATTTCACTCGCCTCGTACATTTGGGCAAATAATTACTCTAACATGTATATTATCATCGCTATATATAAATCTATATTATCCCTGATACCCTAAAATAGATGATACGGTGGTCAAAGGTGGCTTAGAACTTTTATTTTCATCAACACTTTCATCAGGTTTAGAAAAAAAGCAATAGGTGTCCAATAGCTCTTTATATGATTTAGCATCCAATGCATTGTTAACCTTGGACACAGGTTGATGAGATGGGGGCTCACTAGCAGACTTATTATCCTTTAATTTACTGAACTCCTCTGTCGGAGAAAGTCTTCTACCTTCATCAAAAGCTGAAGGAGGACCGTCGGCATTCAATTTGAACTTGTCGTCAAAATTTGGCTTTTTGGTATCAGTCTGGAGAGAGATAATAGGTGATATTTGATAATTGTTATTGTCAATAGATAACGCTGAGTTGTTCGAAAATGCAAAGTTGTAATTAAAGGGCGAATTATTCGTACCATAAATGCGTGATGATACTTGTGGTGATGCTGAATTAAAGTATGCATCTGGCGAATTAAGCGAAGTAACATTGGTCGTGCCTGCCGATCCATTGCTAACGTTTTTGTCTTCATCATCTGGTTTGCTTTCCTCTTCTTTCTCATGATGATGGTTTTTAACTTCCAATGTCGAATCTGATGACCTTCTCTTGAGATAAGAAGAAGAATACCTAGGCTGTTTGGTATGAGTTTGAAGTGCTTTCAATTGTTGGGTAGGTGGAGGACCCGCTGCAGAAGGGACCTGCTTCAGTGAGTCCTTTTTAGACCCGATTTTTGTAAGATGTATGTCATAGTTTTTAAAGCCATTATTGTCCCAGAATTCCGTGTCGTCCGTGGTGTATTTTATGCAAAGTTGGAACGATTTCGTGTTGGGCTCAGAATTGTTGCTAGTGTTGTTGTTGTTGCTGATTCTGAAGCTGTTAAATAAACTATTCAATGGTATCTTGAAAATAAAACGATCATAGTGATTCTTTTTCAATATTTGTGGGATATCAGGAACGTATATTGTGGGGATCTCGATAATGGTGGACCAATGATCAAAAGTATACCTGACCAAAATGGACTTTTCAAAAGCCAAGTTTTTCACCGCCACATGCCCAAGAAGAAATTTCTTGTCTATACTAATAAATAATCTTTCAAGGAACACGATACTTTTATTTTCAAAAATTTTGGCGTCATACGACAATTCAGGGAAATTGGGCAATTTCAAATGCCAGTCAACAGAGTTTAGTCTTTTAACTACTGTTGATCCATGCTTATCAAGATCCATGTGCAAATCAGAATCCAAATCCAAATCTGACTCATAAGGGCTATCATCTTCATCGTCATAACTTTCATCACCCTCAGCACCATTAATTTTCATGCTACCTTCTAACATTGGAGAATTAGATGCAGAAATAGCGGCTGGCCGGTCTTTCTTCTTAAAATAACGAACATCGTTACCAGTACCAAAATGAACCTGCTTATAAGTAGGTGTGGTTGGGAGCGATTGAGTTCTCTTTTTATTAAAATATGAGTAAGTGGATGTATCCTTTAGCAATGGCTTCAATACTTCCCCAGATTTCTTGCGGATAAGTCTATGATGTTCCTCAGGGTTCTCATATTCTACGGTTGACGCGGATTCCACTAAGGCACACTCCGAGTCATCTTCGGTATTAATCTCATCAGTTTCAGTGTATTGCAGCAGCAGCAGCAAATCAAATGCATGCTTACTATTCAACTGAGAGTTGGCCTTAGTAGGATCCTGCGCCTTCTCAAACAATTCCTTAGAACGACTTGGCTTATGAATGAACTTAAGGGAAAGAGGTTCCTTGGTTGTTGGCGGAGAGTTACCACCAATGTCGTAAGGAGAAGCCGAAGGTGATGTCTTTGCCCTCGATTTCAGTGAACCCATTTCTTCATCTTTTTGATGCTCTTGTTGATATTTCTGTTCATGTTCATGTTCATGTGGAGGTGTCAGTAAAATTGGCAGTGGCAGGGACAGTGGCAGATAATGCTTTATGAGAGAATGGAAAAGTGTTCTTTGTTTCTCCATACCCCCGTATTCAAGTTTCTTATCGTAACCTTTCTTCAATGCTGTAACCCGATTTAATGATGTTACTCAATAATAATTTACTTGACTTTTTCAAAATCTAAAATTTTCTTTAGTGTTTTATTTGCTTCCTTACAGTCCAGTTGCGTGACTTTCGTAGATTCTCTTTTCTTTTTTTTCTTATTGCCTTAATTGCAATGATTTGCTGAGTGCTTAGCTTTTTTTTCTATAGTTGCGCTGCAAGTAGATAATTAACGTGTACCTAAACTGGGAGGGGTACAAGATAGGGAATGTTGCTTCTGACTATATTGACAACAAAAGTCAACAAAATCTATTTCCAATGTTGACGGGGTAGTCAATCCAAACAAAAAAAATACAAGAATCTCTTATTGAAAAAAGGAACCCTTATCAGTGAAACTTTAATTAACTAAGAGAGATCGTAACCACAAAGTGCCCGAAAAATAGAAGCTCCCTAATTTTTCCTTTGTTTTAATTTTCGGAGTACGATTGTGAAAAATTAAATTATAACTAATTCCACAATCCCTGGGTACCTTATATAACTTAGTAATTGAAGGTGGTATTTTTTTGTAGGGAAGTCGGATTGAGAATCTCCACTTTAGCTTAGATTCTAGTCTTATTTTCCAAACTTGTCAAGCTTAATTTCCGCTTTAAACTTAGAGAGGATGTGACGTATAATTCGTGTTATGTCCCCACTTGACCCTTAAATTTGACTGGTATTCAGAGCTCTCTGTTTTTCTTGACGCGTAATTTAAATTAAGGGCGAAACTCAAAATGCTGAAGTTGGGTAAATTAGCAAATTGGGTCAAAACAAAACAATAGAGTCTTGGATGAGATGATAATAGTCTATCCTATTGTTTTGGGTGTATAATAGTAAACTGCTTCTACCTTCAGCTTGCGGTTGATATATATGTAATATTTCTTTTCTTTCTTTTTTTTTTTTTTTTTTCACTTTTGATGCTGCTTACTTCTCTTCTATTAAGTGATTGCAAGAAATTGATTGCGGCTCTATCGAATGTCCTACAAACCGGAAAATGCGGAGAAGATTTTGACTTCTATCTTTTTATTTTTTATTTTTTTACTAATTCTTACGCTTGACTCAAAGCAGCGGAATAAGTGGACAGGAGTCTTTATACTTATTTCTGTTGAATGGATTAAATTAAACCTCAAATAATCGGCCTGATTGTGCATGTGCCCTATGCTATCATATCGTTTATATATTATTTTCTATGACAATGTCTACAAAGGGGAGAGGTCCTCATCTCTACTGCCCCGGTATTTTCCACACTTCCGTATCGTATGATGCAGCACATTTGGGAGCATCACACATTTGGAGATCAATCTTGGAAAATAAAGCGTTATGGCATGCATAGATTGCAAGCACCAAAGGAGCTCGCAAGAGGAAGGTAGAGGGCAAGAAAGAATAAGCCGGAAGGATCCAGAAATGGAAGCTGGTACCTGCTTCCAGCTCTCTCCATGGGATGTACCTAGTTACTCGAGAAAGCTAATTAGGTTCCATTTGGTGAGCTATTTGTTCTTCAATCCCCAGTGCAATTATTCTCTAGTAATCACTCATTACTCTAACCATATAATAGGCTTTTTATTCTCCACTAATCTTCTCCTTGTAGATTCCTAATTTCGGGTGGTTTCCCCAGATCCCACTTCTCTCTGACAATGTGCTTTTACCCACATTTGCTAGTAACGTGGAGATGTCTTGCGATATTTTTTCAAAGAGCCGCAGATGGTGCTTGCATCATTAGATATGCTGCTTGATTGTGCACCTCTTGAAAATATGAAAAATTAAGAGAAGATGGGCGAAACAAGCATCCGCGGGATCTCAATATACGAGCTGCTTATTTGAAACATGAACTGTTAATGCTACAAATGGTCCATCGCATGGAGTTAAGAAAAAAAAAGACAGTATACTGTCGGTACCGAGGAGGTGTGGTAGTTTCTATTCTAAATTCTAGATCTATGTATTGCATAATGATGTATATTCTTCAATTGTATCATTTCCTAATCCATCTATTTTACATGTTTGTAGTGGATATGCATACTACTCCATTATAGTAGCTCCCAAAAGAGTAGCACACTCCACCTCCACCAAGGCAGAGTATTTTACCGTCTTTCTCTATGAGGTTAAACCCAATTAACATCTCATCAATTGGGATGCTCTTAAAAGATTTCTCCTTTAAGTTATAAGCCATGATGCAGTTTTCTCTACCCAATATTTTAGTAGAGTTGACACCACCCACTATAACTAATATTTCTTTGTTTACGAGTGCGCATGAAGAACCGATTCTAGACACCTCTGCATGTTGCACAACCTCTTCGACTTTGATGAGATCGTCTTCGACAAATTGAAACTTCAAGATTCTGTCGTTGACCTCAGGAACGCTGTTAGAAATCATTCCTCCCACTATAAACCCCGAGGAACCATTGAAGTAAAATGCACAACTTTCATAGTTAATGGAATTTTCACCACTTTGCTTAACGCCGAATGATTTATTCGTTTTATGGTTATACCTTACAAAACCTTTCTTACCGAAAATCAATACTTCATCTTCATTCAACACTGTAGTGGAGTGACGAGAGACTGGAGCTTCCAACTCACCAATTTTTTGCCAAGAATTATCGGAAGCGTTGAATTTGTATACATCTGCAAATTCTTGTCCCGGTCTGCCTCTGCCACCAATGAGTAGGGCTTCACGATCATTAATAGATGTGAACGTATGACACATTCTTGGACTTGGCACATCCCCAGTCATTTCGTGGATACCAATCTTAACACCATCAGTAAAGTCTTCAGGTTTTATATTTGGAAAGTCCACATCGAATGATATCATCGAGCTTTCTCTTGTCTTCCCTGAGCCTCCGTGGACGAAAACCTTCCCATTTAAATAACAGGAAGCAGGGAACTTCCTCTCGAATGTTGCAGCAGTTTGAAAAGAAACTTCAAGAGTGGACTCACTTTCAATTTGGATTTTACCTTCCTCTTTTTTTTCAGACTCTTCGTATACCATTCCGTTGATAGTATTATTGGTGGCATGTACAATGACATAATGCTGGCAAAAGACGATGAATTCTTCCCATTCATCAAAGCTCTCTATTTCTGACACTTTATTTTTCAAATTATCAGAGGTCAAATTACGCCAATTATATAACAAGTCATTCGCTTCGACAACACTGTAGTACTCACCAAATCTTTTGACCTGATCCTTAATCAATGGATAATCTTGTACACATCCAAGTGATGATCTTAAATGGTCAAAATGATACATCATTTTAACTGCAAATGGATGCTGCAATCCTGCAGGTAAGAGTTGTTCCAAAATAATGAAATGGGAGTTATGGTACTTACTAGCATTTGCAATGACGGGGTTGGCATGCTCTGGTTTCATGTATGCCAAGGATACTTCGGCAATGAATATATTAGTGGTAGCATTGGCATTTATTGTCGATAATTGTTCGTTAAAGAGTTTACTGTCTCTAAGGTTACATCCAACCAAGTTGTAGTTTTTTGAAGATAATACAATTCCGAGATCTTTTCTTGCATTAGAATTTATACCACCAATAACAGATAGAATTTCATCACTTTCACTTATCATTTTCAATTTATTTTCAACCAAATCAGGATAGTCTATGTCTACAAATGTTAACCTGTCAAGTATTTTGGAGTTGGTGATCTTGAATTCCGAAAGTAATTGGAATGGAAGTGGATCAAAACCACAGCCAAGATTCACTATACAGATATCTTCGTTTGGGTCTGTTTTCTGAATGATCCTCAATATCAACTGCTTTATTGATTCCATTCTGATCCAATATCCTCTATTGATAGCAGGGGAACGTCTTTTTGGATTTTTCACAAAATATTGGAACCATTCGCCCATTTCTGGGTTTAATTTAGTGGTGTATAACATTTCGACAGATCTCTTAGAAACGATCGATGAGTTATTAGTACCTTGAATTTGAATGTCTTCATATTGTTTTCTTCTCTTATCTTTCTCTATCTTCTTTTTTTGCCTCGCTATTTGGTTAGCGAGCTGCTGAGGTGTTAGTTGCTTGAAGGACATGACAAGCTACAATTGGAGAAGCCTCTAAATATTCAACCTGTTATTATAGAGACACCAATGCTGCACTGGAGAGAAGAGATGAGTGTGATGCCCTTCGTAAAATGTGAAAAATGAAAAATTCCCCAAAAAAGAAAATGAAAAAAAAAAAAAAATAGAACACCAAAAGATGAAGATGCTGCTTTCTAAGAGACTACAGGATATGCCTAGCTGACTAGACAATGGCACTTATATAAGCTTTTATTATTCTATTAATTACTGGAAAGAACGGATTTTGTCAAAGATCTTAGTTCTCGTCTTCTCCATTCAAAAATTAAATAATTTCTTCAATTCTGCATCAATTTCTTCGCTCTTTAAATGTTGACAACTTTGAATGTATCTGGTTGCTGCGAGCGTGCACTTCAAGTCATAAACATAATTCTTACTGGAGTCTTTGCTTTGTTGTTTGTTATCTTCTTCTTCGTTACCATTGCTGGAACTTCCCTCTTTCTGTATCGGTATACCATCGCCGCATTTAATCCATATTTTCCCATTGATTCCAATGGCTATTTCGAACTTGCACCTCGAAGCCAACTTCTCCAAAATCGGAGAATTCTGATTAAACAAGAGCTCCCTGGAAAAATTCAAATTAACACTGAAGATGTACCCAGATTCGTCAAGCAATCCAAAACCACCTTCCTTACCCGTGGTTGCATCTATGCATTCTAATTCTACATCAATTTCAGGAATGGCTTGGGAGACTCTAGCGTAGACAGCCTGTCCAACTTTTAAGTTAGGCCTATTTTTCCTGGAAGCATTTGGAAATGCCATCATAGAGAGTTGAACTGACTGCAGAAAATCTTGAAGCTGGACTTTATAATTTTCCCCAAATACACCCGTTATTATCCCGATAACAAAATCATTGGTCTGTGGGATATATCTCTTGGAATTAGAGTCTATGTAAATTAATCTGTTTGTATTCTGTTTGGTATCTTTGATGTTAATAATTCCTGCAGATGATGGAATGATCTCTTGCGTTTGTGGTGATTTGTATATCCCTGGACCTATAGAGATTGATGCGCTTGCGTCATTTTCTATAGGAAGACTATCTCCTGGAAGTACTACGTTCATTGTAATGTTTGGAATGACTGTCCTACGACTTGATGTGCTGGAGAATACATCAGAGTATGGTCTATCGCATCTCAAGCTGCCCTTGTGTTTTTTTCATTTCCCACATCGCTATATGATGTTATTATGCAGGATAGAATAGGCTGCATATATGGTTAAGCTTCGGAACCAACGCCTTCCACCAGTAAGTGCTTACTCCTATAAAAAGACATATATTAGAGCATTTATATCTAGGAGCTGAAAGTTGATTGAATCTTTAGTTTTGTTTTATAGTAAAAGGAACTTTGTAACTAATACTTGAATTTTGAAGCAATGATCGTATGACCAGCTTACAAGTGAGCCGCTTCTTAAAAGTTCTGGATTGAGTCAGAATAACCATCGGTTCTCTATTCTCTTATTCTACTGCAAACGAACGGAATGAAAATCTTAAAGTCTTAGTGAGATAGCAGAATCTCCATAGGAAGCAACGTTACGATGTGCGTCCGTACTTTTGCCCTACTTTACAATATCTCATTCTACAGTGTCCATAGAATCTTCTCATCCACTTCAGAAATCTATTTTCGTAAAAATTCTACTTCTTTGCTATAAACATGTGCTGGGGCTTCGTGACATACGGCTCCTCTAAATACTTAATATCAGATTCACTTAAGATAAGCTCTACGGCAGTAAGGTAATCATCAACTCTTTTTTCACTGTTAATGCCAACTATTGGACATGCTCCTTTACTCAAAACCCAGGCTGCTGCAATTGAAGCCATTGAAACATCATTCTTTTTAGCTAACACTTCTACTCTATTCACAATTTCCTTATCAGCATCGCTTAGAATGTTCATTTTGAAACTCTTTTGAATACTATCTGTATTTTCAGTTCTATTGAATTCTGACTCTTTGCCAACAGGTCTAGTTAAAATACCTCTAGCAAGAGGCGAATACGGGATTAATCCTACTTTACCAAACTCAGAATCATTGCAGAATGGAATCATTTCGTTTTCTTCTTCTCTGTACGTCAAGTTGTAGTAGTTTTGCATACTGATGAACTTGAACCACCCATTCTTATCGGCTATAAACTGTAGCTGAGCAAATTCAACAGCTCTCATCGATGAAGCACCGATGTATCTAGTGAGGCCCTGCTCAACTACATCGTTTAATGCCTTCATAATTTCACGCTTAGGCGTATCTGGATCGAGTCTGTGAATTTGGAGAACATCTATATATGTGCCTAACCTTGCTACCGAAGCCTGAACTGCATCAAAAATGTGTTTACGTGACAATCCTTGACCATTAGCAAACTCATACACAGGGGCACTTCCAATTGTTCTAAAGTTAAAATCTGGGTTCTCGGACTCGTTAGGAAAGTAGCATTTAGTTAAAATGACTACTTTGTTTCTAGGGATTTTATACTTTTTTAAAAATTTTCCAAGCAAAGTTTCTGAAGCTCCATTCGAATAGACATCTGCAGTGTCAAACGTTCTGAGTCCACTATCGTAACACTTCTTTAAGATTGAAAATACTCTACTTTCATCATCAATAACCCATTCTCCAAAGTTTTTGTTACCGAATGACATACACCCAACAATAATTCTTGATATGCTAAGACCTGAGTCTCCTAATTTCTGAACTTGCATTTGGATATATACGTTTGACAAATATTTGGAAAGAAGTCCAGTTGATTATGTAGCTCAAGAGTAAACTTTCAGTAAAGCGAGATGGTCCTCCTTTATATAGAACCCATGCAACAACTATACTCGTTGCATCATTGTTGAGAATATCTAAGTCGGAATTACGGAAGAAGGTACCTTCCGAGTGAGTTTTCGCATCTAAGGTTGGCAAGTCCGAAGTATTTCTCCAAGAATTCTATCTTCGGTGTATATCAAACTTCCCCGCGCCTGCAGCAATCAAAGTAGGCTTAGACAAACCTGCAGCATAAAATAAATTGTTTTTGGAGAACTTAGAAGAATTTCCGATAACTCAACCATGCGATTCTGTTCTACTAACGAAACGTCCGAAGTTCAGGAGAGGAATGGTGGTGGGCTTGACTATCAAATTGACACTATTACCTTACATGTTGTTTATCTGTCCTAGTCTCTTACTCTTCGGCGAAGAAGCTTTGAAACGAATCATTCATCTTGTATTGGGGTTCTTGATATTGTCAATAATTGCAGATTAACTAACTATTTAAGAAATAAATGCTGCTGCTTGGTAACGTATGGTTCCTCTAAATATTTATTGTCTTCTTCGCTCAATTTGAACTCTACAGCCGCTAGGTAATCGTCAACCCTCTTTTCGCTGTTAATACCAACAATGGGACATGCTCCCTTACTCAAAACCCAGGCCGTTCCAATAGTAGCCATTGATACAGCGTACTTCTTTGCTAGCTCTTCTACTCTATTGATTATTTCTGTATCAGCTTCACTCAACTCATCAACTTTATACAACTTTTGCAGAGCATCAGTATTCGCAGTTCTATTGAATTCAGACTCTTTACCTACAGGTCTAGTCAAAACACCTCTAGCAAGAGGCGAATACGGAATTAATCCTACTTTACCGAACTCAGAATCATTACAGAATGGAATCATCTCATTCTCTTCTTCTCTGTACGTCAAGTTATAATAATTTTGCATACTGATGAACTTGAACCATCCATTCTTGTCAGCAACGAATTGCAATTGAGCAAATTCAGTAGCTTTCATTGACGAAGCACCGAGATATCTAGCCAAACCCTGCTCAACTACATCATTCAATGCCTTCATAATTTCACGCTTGGGTGTCTCCGAATCGAGTCTGTGAATTTGAAGAACATCTATATATGTACCTAACCTTGCTACCGAAGCCTGAACTGCATCAAAAATGTGCTTACGTGATAATCCTCGCCCATTTGCATACTCATAAGCTGGAGCACTTGCGACAAGTCTGTAGTGAAAGTCGGGATTCTCACTCTCATTAGGAAAGTAACACTTTGTTAAAATAACTACCTTGTTCCTAGGAATCTTATACTTCTTAAGAAATTTTCCAAGCAATATTTCTGAAGTCCCATTTGAATAGACGTCTGCAGTATCAAACGTTCTGAGTCCATTATCATAACACTTCTTTAAAATCGAGAATACCTTCTCTTCGTCATCAATTACCCATTCTCCAAATTTTTTATTGCCGAATGACATACATCCGACAATAATTTTTGAAATACTAAGACCCGAGTCTCCTAATTTTTGGACTTGCATCGTTGTGATATGTTCGATCGAGAAGTATTGAGAATGAAAAATTATCCACTGAAAGTAGAGGAAGCATGAATTTAGGGAGCGAGGCCAGCTGATCCACTTTTATAGTCGACCATAGAGTGCGCACATTCATTACAGTGGCAAAAGTGCCGAGCCCCTTAGCAATACGGAGAAAAGTGGATTTTCATTTAATTGTGTTGTGAAACATTTGAAGTAGGTGTGAAATTTTTTGCAACTATAGGAGAATAAAATGTCAAATTATACCAATTGCAAAATTATGTATTAATTGTTGGTAGGTATAGACTCACTTACGTCAGTAGCTAGCAAGAAAATCGATAGTCAAATCGTCGCTATCATCATCATTATCAGTACTACCGGAGCTTATAATATCTCCGAACCTGGCTCTAAGTGATGTGCGAGTTATAGACGGAATTAACGACAGTTCCCCGATTGTTTGGATCTAACTAAGATTTCGGTGCAGTTCCACCAAAATACTAGGGACTACAATCTAATGAGGAAAAGCATACCTGCGGAAAAACTACAATGTGTTTGGTCATTTAATTGGGTTCTCAAGAAACACGTCGTATATTCAATGAGATTTCTATGCTTCGGAGACTACCTTTAATTCACAATTACGCAATGGTAATTATAACTATAGAACAAAGAACAAGTGCGCTGGCTTCGTGACATATGGTTCTTCTAAGAATTTAGTGTCTTCTTTAGTAAGCTTTAGCTTACACGCTTCAACATAATCATCAACTCTTTCTTCACTTGTAATACCGACAATAGGACAAGCGCCCTTAATTAATAACCACGCGGTAGCTACACTTGCCATATTAACTTTATACTTTTTAGCTAATTCTTCAACCCTATTAACTATTTCTTTATCAGAGTCTATAAGTTCGCTCAATCCGTAATATTTTTGCAAAGCATCCGTATCGGAGGTTCTATTATTTTGAGATTTTTGACCAAGTGGTCTAGTCAAAATGCCTTTAGCAAGTGGTGAGTACGGAATTATTCCGACTTTACCAAATTCAGAATCATTACAAAATGGGATCATTTCGTTTTCTTCTTCTCTGTATGTCAAGTTGTAGTAGTTTTGCATACTGATGAACTTGAACCACCCATTCTTATCAGCAATAAATTGCAACTGTGCGAATTCAATTGCTTTCATTGCAGATGCACCGATATATCTGGCCAAGCCCTGCTCAACTACATCATTTAACGCCTTCATGATTTCACGCTTAGGAGTACTTTTATCAAGTCTATGAATCTGTAGCACATCAACGTAAGTACCCAATCTCTCTACAGACCCCTGTATGGCATCGAATATATGCTTACGTGACGACCCTTGGTTATTTGCATACTCATATGCTGGGGCTTTTGCTACGCTCTTAGAGTTAAAATGAGGATTCTCATGCTCAGTAGGAAAGTAGCATTTGGATAAAATAACCACTTTATTTCTAGGAATTTTGTACTTCTTGATAAATTTTCCAAGTAAGATTTCTGACTCTCCGTTCGAATAAACGTCAGCAGTATCAAATGTTCTAAGTCCACTATCATAACACTTTTTTAAAATTGAAAATACTCTATCTTTATCCTCAATAAACCAATCTGTATAAGACTTTTTTCCGAATGTCATACACCCAACAATAACTCTTGAGATACTAAGACCAGATTCGCCTAATTTTTGAACTTCCATTTTACCTAGAATAATGTACGAGCTTCTTTGATGATACTACAGATAGCTGTAAACAGTAGCAGTGTAAAATTTGATCTTCTAGCTATTAAACTTTAGAAATATCTGTGGAATATCCAAGGCACTAATATCTGAATTATATCGCATTAAGGAGAGCAAGCATATCCCATGGATTGGAAAGCCTTATCACTGGAGGTAGCAAATTGACGGACTACCTACCCCGCAAATATGCAGCTTCAGTTGGATGTTAGTAAGCTGATTAGTACATCACCGCTCTTCTTTATACCCTTATCGAAAAGATTGATTGGCTGTTCAGCTTAGTATGAAATCATGCTGAAAATGAGTGATAAATTCTTGTTGTGAATGCTATTGGCTAATTTTGAAGCTTTTGAAGAGTCTTTATAAATATGCGAGCTATAGTCGGGATTTACGACAGTTTCCCGCTTATTTTAATATCGCTTAGTTTTTGACAGCTCAATCAAAGCCCCTTTGAATAATGCAGCCTAGTGAACAAAAGAATACCTGCAGATAATCTACACTGTGTTAGCAAAGTGTTGTACATTCAATAAAGTTTCGAACTGTCAGAAAAGAGATCGAATTCACATATATACGACAGTAATGATACCTATTTCATGAATAAATGTGATGGTTTGGTAACATATGGTTCCTCCAAGAATTTGGTGTCTTCTTCAGTAAGCTTGAGCTTACACGCTTCAATGTAATCATCAACTCTGCTCTCACTGCTAATTCCAACAATAGGACAAGCCCCCTTACTTAAAACCCATGCGGCTGCGACACTTGCCATATTCACTTTATATTTTTTAGCTAATTCTTCAACCCTGTTTACAATTTCTTTATCAGCATCACTGAGTGCATTCAATCCATATACCTTTTGCACAGCATCCGTTTCAGACGATCTATTATTTTGAGATTCTTGTCCAAGTGGTCTAGTCAAAAGACCCCTGGCAAGCGGTGAGTATGGAATTATCCCTACTTTGCCAAACTCAGAATCATTACAGAATGGAATCATTTCGTTTTCTTCTTCTCTGTAGGTCAAATTGTAGTAATTTTGCATACTAATAAACTTGAACCATCCATTCTTATCAGCAATAAATTGCAATTGGGCAAATTCAATTGCTCTCATGGCTGAAGCACCAATATATCTGGTTAGGCCCTGCTCAACTACATCATTTAACGCCTTCATGATTTCACGCTTAGGAGTATTTCTATCAAGTCTATGAATCTGTAGCACATCAATGTAAGTACCCAATCTCTCTACTGACGCCTGCACAGCATCGAAAATATGCTTACGTGACAACCCTTGGCTGTTTGCATATTCATATTCAGGTGCATCTGCTTTATTCTTAAAGTTGAAGTCGGGATTCTCAGGCTCAGTAGGAAAGTAGCATTTAGATAAAATAACCACTTTATTTCTAGGAATTTTGTACTTCTTGATAAATTTTCCAAGTAAGATTTCTGACTCTCCGTTCGAATAAACGTCAGCAGTATCAAATGTTCTAAGTCCACTATCATAACATTTTTTCAAAATTGAAAAAATCTTATCTTCATCATCAATGAGCCAATCAGCAAAAGTTTTGTTTCCGAATGTCATACACCCAACAATAACTCTTGAGATGCTAAGACCAGAATCTCCTAATTTTTGCACTTCCATTCTAGCTAAAGTGATGTAATATTCTTTTTGGTACTATTGATAACAAAATTCTATAACAATGTAGAATTTAATTACCTATCAAGTTTTAAAATTTGCGAATTATCTGAGGAATAGCTAGGGTATTTATATTAGATTTGACTGAGCTGAGGAGAGTAAGCCCCAATGGGCTTGGAAAAGGAGTTGTTCATGGTATTCCCCCACACTCAATTCACTATCTTGCGTGCGGCTTAAGTTCGAAATTAGTAAGCCCAAAGTATAAAGCTCATTCTCCTTTCCCTTTATCAATAGACGTACATGATTGGCTGTTGGCATTAAATTAAGTATGAATCAATACTAGAAATGATCAATCTAGTGGCAAAGATTAAATGGTTGTAATACTTCGAGCAACGACCAAGCTTCCTCATAATTTCTCCACATACTTTACTAATTCTTCCTGGCTGCATACTTTTTGACTTGGGAAGAACTCACTTTCCGTGCTCTTTTCATATCTAAGTTTAAGTGCTTTCTGATTGCTCAAAGTAGGTGCAAATATAAAATAAGGTTCGTCCCCTATTTCAAAATTATATCCATTTCCATTATGAAGGCCATGCAAACCAATCTTTATGAATTTAGTCTTTGGCTTGATTACGTGAGGTTGGCTAGCGATGTGTAAAATATTTGTCAGATGCTCTAGTATATTATACTTTATCATTGTATTTAACAACTCCACTACATTTGTCTTGGAGAACAATATATTGAAGAAGTCGGTGGATTCTGGTAGGTCATAATTATGGAAGAGCTTCCACAAGAATCTGACTCTCATAATCATGGTGACTTTTGAGGGTAAATTAGAATCATTGCAGAGGCAACTGTAGCACACAATCTCTGTTTTATTGTTTTTTGTGTTGTCGGCATAGCACCAAATATGTATTTTCCTTGAGCACTTTACACATGATCTACAAGGACCTATTCTCCTACCGTAAACTTCTTTTAAAACCAGAATATTTGTGTTACATTCACAGCCAGGCTCATTCGTGATTTCGTGTTTTAGATTTGGAGCCAAGAAAGTAGAGGTGCAAGGAGTGTGGACTAAAAGTGACGTCTTAATCTTGACATCGCAGTAAACAGAATAGAGGTTTCCGATTGTTATCAACGACTGCGAATAATGGCCGTGTACGGCTGGTGGGTGTAATTCGGAGCAAGCAGAGACGCTATGGGGCATTTGCTTTGCATTTGAAATCAAACTAATGGCTACAGATTTCTTGGTAGGAAGAAGATTCGCAGCCTGGGTTGATGTTGTCAATTTACTGTGAGTTCTAAAGAAACAATCATTTACAGTGCTTGTGTTGGCACCATGTAAGTTCTTTTTGTCTATTCTTCTGCATGAGTACATGGGGTAAGTTATGACAAGCAGATAGGACTCTAAAAGTTTTCCTTTCTCGTCATTGATAGTTAATTCAACAGAACTAAGACTTGCACGAGACAACAGTAGGAATATTGAATTTTGAATTAAGTGGAGTAGATTATCCCCTTCAGTAGAAATACCTTTCAGTAAAACTTTGATATAGCGTGAACCTCCAGTTTCTAGTTGATACTCCTTTCCTTCAAAATTTTCTTCAGGGAAAACAGAGCGAGTATATAATATACTACTTAGTGTGACGAAAATGAACTCTTTCGTAACGGACAAAGATTGTATAGAAGACAACATGCTAAATATAAACTCTACTTCAATAAAAGAAGGAGCCACGTAAAATGGAGTATAAATAAAAAAATGTAAAGGGTCTTTCACCAGTTGGAACGGCTGCAAAGTCAGCCGCATTCGCTAAATTTAGCGGTGAAGATTCAAAATACCCGCTAGCTTACCACGGTGATGTCTTTTTCTCACCCCTAAAAATAGAGCAGTAGCGAAGACTTAGTCGTTTATTGGGTTAGAATATATATGCACTTCTATTAACGTCTATTTCCACTGTGGTGTGTATCCTAAAGTCGAATCCTCTGGCTCCCCAACTAAATACTGTTGTATCTGCTTCATTGGATAAAAGTCTATCTTCATGACCAGATATAGCTGGGACTGTAGACAAAGTTTATCGTCATACTATTTAAAGTTAGGCTTTAATTTTTACGGGCTGCATAGAATTCGCTCTAGGTCGCAGACCGCACGTTATCAATTTGTAACAGCGTGATCCTGATGGTCAAAACACCCCCCAGAAGAAAAAAAATAACAATTAAAATTGAAAAACAAAAAGTGGAATGCATCAAAAAGATTTACATACTGAATTGTATAGTACTAAATACAGTTAGTTGAACTATAGATAACTGCCTTTGAAGATAAGCGACTGAGCTTGGGAGGTCTTTGTATAAACTTATTGTATTTCCTATTGAAATTTTTACCCCACACTCACACTCACATCGTATTAGAAAATAATTGTAAACTTAAGTACTTGAACAAAAATTATACTGTAACAAGAATGAGCGACGGGGAAAATAATTCCTCTTCAGTACCTAGACAATTGCAGTCCTCCATGTACAAGACAAATTCATCGACCAGCTTGTCTTTATTATCTTCAACTTCCGATTACCAGCTGCAGTTCGTAGGAGGAGGTGGAGAAGAAGTAGCTTCTACCATAGGTGAATCTCGCCCAAGAACTCCAGATCGCGAAATTTCCCCTGAACAGGATACTAATATAGGTAGCGAAAACTATATAGACTCGTTCTCCAGGCCCCTATCTAGGAATTCTACTACGTCTTGCTTATCTACAACAGCTACGAAGGATGGAATAGAAGGTAATAGGTTGCATAGACATGGACCTACATCGTATTCCAATAATATTATATCCAACATGGTAAACGCTAATAATCTTGCGAATGCGAATAATGCAAATAATGCTAACAGTAATTTGCGCCCTACACAGATCAAGTCTCCTCTTGCAACTATGACCGTTGCCACTTCTCCCCCAGAGGGTTCCACTGTATTACCTCCATTACCCGATCAGAACAATGAAAGCACTACACCGACTCCTCTCACTCCAGGTTCACCTGGTGATAAGTTGAATTTTGCCAATATGGAGTTGCATAATTCAATTTTCAAAAAGCAACTAATTAGTGGACTAGATGGTGGAATGGATAGGTCGTCCTCCTTATTATCCGCGACAAATGATGAAGACTACGATGCAGACTCCATTGCAAACAATTACAGCCAAGTGAGTATAAAAACTACAAATGCTCAGATGGACGGAGATTCCGGGGCTAGTAATCATATAACTGGGTTAGCTTCTGCACCACTGATTACCTTGAGAGAAAAGATAAATTTATTGGATACGGGTGCAGTAGAAAGGCAGGATAATTTCTGACAGAAGATAAATTAAAAAAAAAAAAAAAAAGAATCGTACTAATATATGGATAAGGATAAGGCTAATGATAAAATGAAATAAAATACTAAAAAAAATTAAGGGTAAATCTAGAATAATGGGTACCTTGGATCTTTTATTCCCATTAAATTGTTTTAGTTTGTATGTATAGGTTATATACTGAATAATTGGACCTTGCACGACTTATGTGTAACATGGAAATCAAGACGACCGCAAATTTTAAAATTTTCACTTTAGGTATCTTCTTTACTATTATAGACGTCTGTTCTCTTTATTTTAATAACAATGTTGAGAAGTTTTGGTGGAAGAGTCTCCACTGTGAGCAGACTTGTCAAAGGTGCCCAAATTTCCAGAAATTTAGGACCATCGATTCTTGCAATTCGTTACAACTCTTCATCCAAGCTAGATTCCAAGCCCAGTGAAGTGTTCACAAAGATCTCCGACTCAGAGGATCCTCAAAGAAACCCATTCTTCCAGTATAGTTGGGGCTCATGGATGAAAAATGATCAGATAGAGCGTAAGAGAAGAGAAACCAAGTTTTCGATTGAAGGTTTCACTTCTATCTTGCAAGAGATTTGTAGCAAGGAGAATCCGAGTTCTGTCAAAGCTCCAACCTTGTTGAACGATGGTACTACAGTTCTTTCCAACAACCTAACCGAAGATATCATCGGCAAATTCACGAATATCAAGGGAAACGCTATGGTCAAGTCCATTGCTTCTATTCATGAAGGTAAGCATAACAGAATCTATAAAGTCACCTTATCTAGTGGAAAGGATTTGGTGTTGAGAATCCCATACCCTTTGGAACAACAATACTCGACAGCACTCATGGTCAAGAGTGAAGTAGCTACTTTGGATTTTCTTGATTTGAAATTGGGAGTAAAGGTCCCAAAGGTAGTTGCCTATGGGTTTGATAGAGATAATGCCTTGAAGAGTCCGTTTATCTTAATGGAGCACATCGAAGGTGAGTTGCTCATGAAGCAATGGGAGCCATTAGTGGAAGGTGAGGTTACTGATGAAGCTACCAAGGCCACTTTAAACAAAGTCATTAACCCAATTGCTGACTTCTATGAAAAATTACTTTCAGTCACCTTCAATAGATTTGGTTCGCTTTACTTCTATAATGACGTTGTTGACCCCAAGGATCAAGCCGTCTTGCCGTATGATGGCGAAACAGATTCTCTGCTTGTCAACAGATGGAGAATTGGCCCAATTACTGAAAGAATCTACCACAAGAATAAATCTTCGTTGACCAAATCTCATTTACAACCATACTTAGGCCCTTGGGAAAAGGATGCACCATTGAAGCTTATTAAAGATGTTGCTGGAGTTCAATTAGAGGCTCTTCGTCACAGATTGAGTTTAGCTGAAGCAGGATCATCTAGAATTGTTGAAGATACAGAACTATTGAAGAGGGCAATCAAGACATTTGAAAATTTGAAAACGGTTTCAGAAAAGTTATTATCGCCCACATCTAGTGCAATTGTTAATGTTGATGATCTTTTCAAGCCTAGACTCTTCGTACCAGATTTGGACCCATTGAATGTTGTAGTTCAAAAGGACTCAGGTACCCCATACTTTGTTGATTTCGAAAATACTAGCATAAAACCATTTGCGTTAGCTAGTCATCCTGCTTTCGTAGCGTACCAAGGTGCTAAGGTGTACGATCTTGAAGAAGATATCCCGGGATATAAAGACATGGATGAAGTTGAACAGCAGCAGTACCAATTCATGTACTATAAGACCAGAAATGAAAGATTATGGGAAGTTGCCTTGAACGAAAGAAGACATGACTTGATTGCTGTTGCATCGCCTCACATTAAAATTTTAAAATCTCCATACTTACAGGCTGTTGATTTCAAGCAAGACAAGGATTATTTATATGTGGAAGGAGCCATTGTACAATTACAAGCAATGTGGGATGCTTATGTAGCAAACGAGTTAGTTAACACTACTGAGCTGGAATTCCCAATACAATATACTGCTGAGTTCTTGGATGAATATCAACTGGACTTAGAAACTTACCAAATGGAATCTGTTTCGACTCCTTTCGCAGCCACTGGAGGATGGGTTCCACAGGATATGTTCAATAATCTTAAAGATCAAGGAATAATAGTGGAAGACGGCAATGGTAACTACAAGATTGAAACTGAAAAAGCCCTTGAACAGACCGAAGAAGAAAAGATGGAAGCAGAAAATAAGAAATAGTATAAGAAAGAAATGTGATGAGTTGATGAGAGAGAGAGAGAGAGAGAGAGAGATGGAGAGAATTTGATTTAGGATATGATTGTATATAAATGTAAATAAAAAAATATTCTTGCTAGTTCAATCCGCGTGCTAAAGGATATTTACACAATGTTCTCAATTAGATTAGTATTAGTGATTTATTTATTTTATGTTAAAGAATAACTATCACCATTGGTATAAAATATCCTATTTACCACCAACAAACTACGTGTGACAGTTACATCCTTAGATGTATAAATGCAGTGGAGAAGTTGCTCCCTCTATATACATTAAATCTCAACCCTATGCTCGAATCTCGATCTGTAGGATTCAAAGAAGGTTTAGTTGGTTAAGCCAGTCGGAGCCAAGAATGCAATATTCTTACTGGCACATGTGCTGATCTACGCATGATAGACCTAACCATAGGAAAGAGTGGCTTCCAGCTGAATTCATGCATTCAAACTCAATTCATGAACCCCAGCTCACTGTATCCCAACCCGCAAGACCGTCATAAAGTCTTTCGTCGCGTGCTTCCGCCCACTACGGCATCAGCTACCAAGCCTGGCCAGCAATTCCCAAGCATTCCCATTCAAAAGGAAATGATGAATCTAAGTACAGCATGCTCTGGCTATATCGTGTTTATAAATCCCAGGTTTCTTGTCTACAAATATTTCTTTGCCAGTACTTTCACCTTGAGATCAAAGTCTGGGGATATAATTGCATCGTTCACCGCATATAACGGGTTCAAGAGGCACTTTACATACAAGTCATTCACCTCCATGAAGAATTGCTTAATGGAGTTATCGTCATTCTTCGAGCCCGATATGGACGAGGACGAAGAAGATAGCGCGTGTGAAGAGGCTCCACTGCCTGGTCCCGGCACTATACCTGCACCGCTGCCACTGCCACCAACGCCGCCCACACCGCTGCCACTACCACCACCTGGGGCGGAGGTGTTAGTATCGTAGCACAATAAAAACTTGATATTACCCTGTGTGATAAATGCATTGATCACGAGTCCGTAGAACGAGTCGATTCTGCCCAAGCTGAACTGATTGGTGGACCATGTCGCATCTTCAACTATATCCAATGCTGAGTGTGTCACAAAGGGAAGAATCTCCTTGACACTGGCACTGAATTGCGACTGTCCTGGTGTTGGAGATGACGATTTGAACGAAGAGAATTCAAGTTCATACAAGGGATTATCCTTGGTGCCGATAATGCTGAAATAGTACGACAGCATCACTGAACCACGTACCGTCTACCTTCCACTACGAGCTACCCTGAGTCCTTCCAAATATCCTACGGTTGATATTGCGTCTCGCGCACGACCGCTCGGTCCTCGCTGCATAATTTTTTTTAAGCTTTCACTATTTTTGTTTTTCCGCATTTCTGTTGTTGTTGCGGGTCATTTGTTTTGATTACTGCATGTACTGAAGTTATCGATCCAAATTAAAGTAAAGATCTACCGGTGTTGTGGAGTAGATACAGAGATAAAGCAGCAGAAAAGGGCTAATTTCGGGCTGCAGATACACGTTTGAAATCCTTACTGCGTAAGTAACACAATTTACAAGAGAGAAAGTCGAAACATTGCATCAAAAGTAGAGATCGTTACACCATTGTTTCATAATAGTAGTCATTGGGTGATACAATGGATCGAGATCCTCACAAACCAAATTATATTTTCTCTTCGAATATACCTTCTAAGATAAAAACGTTGGCTAGAAGGTATAAAAGGATACTAGAGGAACACGAGCAGACGCAGATATACCATGACAGGGACCAGGTGTCGCTTGTAGATGGTGATGGCGGTGCTGGCGGTGCTGGTGGTGTGATCCTTCAGGTCAATGTAGAATTAAACACCTTCCTTCTGCGAAATAGGAAAAACTTAAAACCATCTGATCTTGCTAAAGACAACCTTATATCGATCGCTAAATCATCTGGTAGACGTAGGGGCGTGTTCGGTAGCCTAATAGACTTCAAGACTGCGCTGCTGTCATCGTTGTCGACATCGTCGTTGCCCCCATCCTCTTCGGCTTCATGCATAAACGTTCGTGACGAGATCTTCATATTGACCTTGACGTTGAAATTGCTTGACTTCGTTGTACTTCAGGATGAGAGTGTGGAGATGGAGTTCGTGAAAGATGAGTCGTATGGCATTATGGTGTTGTGCGATTATGGACTTTTAGACCAGTTGGAATGCTACATACGATGGAAGTTCTCCAACTACCTTAGCTCAGATGTGCCGAGTAGCACTGAAGACGACATTGACTATTTGGACGAATCCAGCAACTTGGATTTAATTGGCATATCTATAGATGGAGATGATGAAGATGAAGATGAACGTGAACGTGAAGGAGAGGACAAGGTGGACGAGTCGGTTGACACATCTTCTACGATGAACAGCGACACCAACGGCAAAAGCTTCTTATATGAAGATGATCACGAATTTAACTCGTCTGTGGAAGAGTTGAATATATTACAATCAAACGATATTACCAGATCTAACACCCAGGACGATGAAGACGATGAACTAGACGATCGAGAAAATGTAAATGATGAAGTGGTGAGATCAAGATTAAAGGTGATACGAGAAGAGTCTACTGATAAGTTTTTAAAGGAGATCAGTAATTTGAGGCACAATGACCTCCCTCTCAAGGGTTCTGATCTGCCACTCAAAGTCTCTCATGATCAAATAGACGAAGATGAAGATGAAGGTGACAGGGCTACTTTAATCTTGGACGGTATATCTGATGTCGAATGCGACTTAGACGAAGACGAAGAAGAAGCTATGTTGGCATCTCCTACAAAAGCCAAGCTCAACCAATACGGTAAATATAACCAACTTTCAAATTTGCAGCCTGCTTTCCAATTAAGAAAGGCATCACCAAGTAGCTATAACAATAACACCAATTATAAGCTACCACCCCCAAACCCCCCTTCATTGCCCC
>CAKXYY010000038.1:0-61204 GCA_935541525.1 Dujonia railenensis
ATTAATAACTTTTCTATAATATGTTTCTTTCTCCTTAAATAGTATAAAAAATGATAATCTTTTCTATGATTCCTTAGTCTTTATTTTTTTCTTTCCTTTCTCTCTCTTTCTCTTCCTCTTTCTTGACCTTTCTTTCCTTTCTAAAATAATTATTAATACAAATATCGAGAAATGAAAAATATAATGCATTTCCCCTTCCCTTATTGCTTAATATGAAACAAAAAACGAAAGAAAATTTTAATGAACCATCACCAACTTTCCCCATCTATAAATCAAACGTGAATAATAAAAGAAACAAAACAAAAGCGATTAATGCAAATAATATAAAAGTAAAATCTCTTGTTTTCCATAGGCTCTTTCTTCTTCTTTCTGGCCCTTGTGCAATGAAAACAAAACTATACTTCTCTTTCTCCTCCTCCCCTTTTCTCCTCCTCTCTAGGATTTATGACATTAGCATGGTAAATATCTTTGGAAATGCACACAAGCGATTTCAAGATTAAACAACAATAAACAACAAATAAAAGATACCAATGATCAGTAACAAAATAAAACAATCTCCAATAAAAATGGATTAGACGACATCTCGGTTATAAAAATTGATGCCGGTTTCGGTTTTGCCTGTCATTCTTTTAAAATGTGTTCTGTTGCTTACCACCAAGAGTTGTTGGAAGATGATGGATTACCATAAGAAGATGATCCACCGTATCCTCCAGAGCTGCTTCCACCGTAACTACGGCCATTGCCTGAAGATTGGCCGCCGTATGATGAGTAACCACCTTCGTTTCCCCATCCACCGGAAGATTGGCCACCGTAACCACCGCCGCTTCCACCTCTTCTGAAGTCTCTAACTGGACCTCTGGATCCACCACGAGAACCTCCACGGGCAGATCCACCTCTACCGCTACCGAAGGCACTTTCTCTGGCAATTTTAGATAAAAAGTCTGGAACTTCTTGATTAGCTTCACCTAAAAGATCCAATAATCCCTTGACAATATTCTTGTTGTTTCTATTGAAGAAAGCGGTAGCAATACCAACATTACCAGCACGACCAGTACGACCAATTCTATGAACATAGTCATCAATATCACTTGGTAAGTCGTAATTGACAACATGGGAAACATTTGGAATATCTAAACCTCTTGCGGCAACGGCAGTGGCAACCAAAATTGGTGCAGTACCACTCTTAAAGGCAGCAAGAGCCTTTTCTCTTTCGTATTGAGATCTGTCACCATGAATAGCAGTGGCTGGGAATCCTTGATCATAAAGGAAGTCAGCTAAGTTATCAGCCATTCTCTTGGTTTCAGTGAAAATGATAGTCAATCCGTTTTCGTTGGCAGATAATAAATCTAACAACACAGACTTCTTTTCTTCATCTTCAACGTATAAGATCTTTTGGGTAATGTTTTCAGAAGTGGAACCAACACGTCCAACGGACAAGAAGATGTATTCCTTTAAAAAGTCTCTGGCCAACATTTGGATATCTCTTGGGAAGGTGGCAGAAAACATCAAGGTTTGTCTGGCTTCAACACCTGGCATATCACATTCTTGGACAATGTGTCTGATTTGAGGTTCAAAACCCATATCTAACATTCTATCAGCTTCATCTAAAACCAAATACTTAATATTCAGTAAGGAAACACGGCCTCTTTCCAATAAATCCTTCAATCTACCTGGGGTAGCCACCAAAAGATCGCAACCGTTTTCCAAGTTTCTGATTTGTTGACCAATGTCAGCACCACCATAAACGACACATGGTCTAACCCATGATCTGTAGGAGAACTTCTTGGCTTCATCGTAAATTTGGGAAACCAATTCTCTAGTTGGGGCCATAACCAAGATAGTTGGGTGAACCTTGTGAGAGGAAAAAGCACCACCAGTTTCGGTAACTGGAGCTGGTCCGCTCATGTAGGATTCAGACAAGACAGGGAAAAGGAAACCACCAGTCTTACCGGAACCAGTTTGGGCACAGGCCATCAAATCTCTACCACCAGCAACGATAGGGACAGAGTACTTCTGCACTGGGGTTGGCTTGGTGAATCTGGATAAGGTGACGTTTTCAACCAACAACTCGTCCAAAGGAGGAGCTGTGAAGGCAGTGATTGGTTCTGGGACTCCTTCACCAGAAGCTTCAACTGGGATGTCATCGTAGTTATCGAAGTTGATACCAGAAGATTGGAAAGTTGGGTCTTCCTTGACACCAAAAAGCTCGATTTCTAACTTTTCGTTACGTTCAGCTGGGACGTGCTTACCGTCAGCCCATCTACCTTCACCAGGTCTTGAGCCACGGCCACGGCCACCGAAGCCTCTGGCACCTGATCCTCCTCTACGGTAGCCGCCAGAGTAGCCTCCGTTGTTGTTATTGTAGCCTCCGTTACTGTAGCCGCCACTGCCACCAAAGTTGCTACGACGATTGTTGTCGTATCCACCGCCACGACGGTTGTTCGAACCGCCAAATCCTCCGTTGGATTCGCCGCCGAATGATCTACCGGCACCTCTTCCACTTCCACGGAGGTGTGGTGGCACGTATCCACCGTTGGATGATGATGATGCTTGTTGCTGGCCGTTAGAGGATTCTCCACCGCCAACTGAAAGCTTGTTCATTTGCTGAGTGATATCAGACATATTCAATTTCTTCTTTTAGTAATTAATAAAAAAAAAATGGGTTGTAATGAAGAAGAGAAGAAGGTTAAGTAAATTTTGGAATTGGATTTTTTTTTTTTCTTTTTCGTTGCCTCTTCAAAAAAAAAAAAAGAAAAAAAAACCGTGGAAAATTTTCACTGCAGGTTGCTTACTATGCGAAGTTGACCCTTTGCTATGCAAATCAGTGACACAAAAGCGTGCTGATGGGGAGGCCAAAAAAGAAAAGACAGATCGAAAAATAAAAAGGAAAAAGAAAAGCAGGTCACGTGCGCTGTGGAAAGTCTAGATCTGTAAGGTTGCGGCAAGATGAAGAGGTGGGACGTGGGTGTAGTGAATGGTGTAGGTTATGTGTTGGGATGGCGGAGGGAGTTACTGGTTGAAAACTGAAGGATTCGAAAATTGAAGAATTGAAGAATTGAAGAATTGATAGAGTTTAAGAATTGAAAAATTGAAGAATTAATAGAGTTGCTACTGGCACTCAGGCTGCACTGCGTTTAATATTCTATGTCAAACTATGAATTAGGCTATTCAAATATTTAATGTATCAGGTTCAGTACTGCGTGTATCAGTTCAATGGTAGAAACTATTGCTGTGCATGGCGATAGCCAATTGCATTGCATTGTTCAAGACTGCATCACTCCATGTAACTATGCGATGAGTCAAGGTGAATCATAAAAAGTATTAGGATAAAGCATATGTTCGAATGGTCAGCGCCAATTGCACTGCGTTATCTCTAATACTACATCACTCCATAAGTTGAGCTAATGTGCATCCTTCAGTATCACTTGTATAGTCACCGCCCTTGTATTGCATTCAATGTTGTATATCCCTTACTGGTTAGTCCATCCAATGTTATCTCAATTCTTTGCAAAAGTATACATATACGCATACGATAGCTCTTTTCCGATCCTAGCTGATCCCTGATATGCGTTTTACAACATACAATATTCCAAGCTACCTAGTACCTGTAATATACGCATCACTGTCAACCTATCCCCCACAGTAAACCATTTAAATCCTAATCTCTTAACGATATCCTAGCATTTGGATGTGCGTAACATGTTCTCTCCTCAAAATTAAAATTAGGAAGGTGCAGGGGTGGTGTACTCAATCCATTTCCTGACTCTGGTAAGTAAGGACTCAGATCTTCGTCTTCGAACGACGAAGTAGATGAAGTAGAGAATGTAGTGTTACTAGTAGATGAGGTAACCGGCTGCATTTCGAGATTTTCCCTTATCTGCTGTCTCAAAGTTCGTTTCTCCTCTTCTTCAACCTCTTCTAGAGATTCCATCTCATCATTATCAGTTTCATCAATGTCAAATTGATCTTCTTCATCGTTATCTTCACATCCGTCGCCACCTTCACTATTCTCACCTTCGTCCTCATCGTCATCTCTAGACCCATCTCCGTCTGCATCTATGTGGAGATTGCCAGACATTTCGCCTATATCCCCCCTTACATTAGTATGGCTTCCGTTTGCATGTGGTGACTTATTCAACAAGGATGCAAAAGGTTTTTGAGTTTCACGAACGTTCCAGTTCAAATTTCTGCTCACACTGTCAATATAGTCGGTTTTCGATGATATCACCGTAGGAAAAGGGAATGGACTGGCTTGGATAGTAACATAGTCACCCTTCTTCAATTCTGTTCGCACCTTACCATCAAACGACGCCCAAGCAGTGGCCCTTGAAGATTTAGGTACCTTTACCTTCAAAAGCATTCCGTCTGGTAACAAAATGGGTCTGAATGATAAAGTATGCGGACAGATGGGCGTCACACTGATAGCACTAACACCAGGATGTACCAACGAACCACCAGCGGAAAGTGAGTAAGCGGTGGAGCCTGTAGGTGTAGCTATTATTAATCCATCCGCCTGTGCTATGGTCAACAATGAACCATCTCCGTAAAGCTCCAATTGTGTAACATATGGGCTAGGGCCCCTATCCACCACAAGTTCATTCAAAACTTGTTGTTCGCAGACTAATTTGCCATCTGCTTTATGAACTCTACATGTGAATCTCATACGAAGATATGCTCTCACTCCAGATTCCACAGCTGAGTTCATCTTGTCTCTAAATTGATCGAACTTGAAGTTGGTCAAAAACCCGAGCGATCCCAATGAAAACGATAAAACTGGCGGTACAACTCTCTGGAACAAGTTGGAAACATATAACACGGTACCGTCACCTCCCAACGTAACAACCAAATCGAACTGCTCCGGATTACGAAGCGCATAAGACTTATCCCAGTATTTCAAGCAAGTTTGAGCTCTTGGAATGGTCTTCATCAAACCCGGTGCATCAAATCTCTTCAGGTTCCTCAACTTGCTATCCACATATACAACAATCTCTCTATCCTTGCACAACAACCATTCTGCCACTTCTCGAGTAAGATATATGAGTGAATTGTCTCTCGCCTTGGTAACTACCATAATCGCCCGTACATCAAGCTGTATCGTAGCCTTGGCTAGATTCCGTGCAAGCATACGAACTCCATTAGCGGTTTCCGCCAACTCCGTGTGTGACCTGACAGGTTTGAGCTCTTCATTCTTGAGTTTCAGTAGCACGGAGCATGAAGAGTTCGATGAAATCGCTGGTGATATCTTCTGAGTGTATGATGACGCCAAGTGACTGTTATTATGGTGAATTTGATTATGGTTTTGCTGATGGCCTTGGCCCTGGCCATGGTGCGAGTGTGGTTGCAATTTATCTAGCCTTAACTTTACTTGATCAACAAATAATTTGTTATGTATGACTGGAGGGTTTGTATCTGCTACTGATGGGGGACTCATATTGCCACCATTATCGTACGTTGAAGGTTGTGTATTGAATCTGTTGAGCGTCTTACGGTATGAGTTGTCAAAGGACTTGCCCTCCTTCGGAATATCTATCGATTCTCTGGACAGCATCCCCCTTTTATCGCTACTTTTTTCGCTCGACATTTCAAACTTTGATCAATGTGGGGCCTTAATCTAAGCCTGCTTCAATAAAATATCCGAGAAGATCGCTTTCACTTACTAATACCCAATAAGAATGAAAAACTTCACCTTCAAACCTTGGAGAAATTTTACTGTGTGCATATGCTCGCAAAAATTGTAAGCGTATCTGTGAATTTTTTTTTTTTTAGGCTAATTTTTTTCCATTTACCTGCGCGGGTATATTATCCGATTCGGATTAAGTAGGGGAGTGGAATGGGTCCAATGGGTAAGAATGGAGCACGTTTTGATGGGGTGGGTAGTCGGATTTCGGGTTAGTAGGTAGTCATAAATGGGCTGTAGATATGTAGGGAAAGAAGGACGAGGTTTGTGGCATTTTGTGGCAGACCATGGCTGTGCGCTCTAGGTTAAGCACTGGGTGCAAAAAAGGTGGGGAAGATGAGAGTGGAGATGGGGTAGAGATGAGAGGAGCTGTAGAGCGAGCTGTAGAGCGAGAAGTTTATGAGAGCTGTAGAATGAGATGTATACCAGAGCTGTAGAGCGAGTTGTAGAGTGAGTTGTAGAGCGAGTTGTAGAGCGAGTTGTAGAGTGAGCTCTAGAGTGAGCTGTAGAGCGAGTTGTAGAGCGAGCTGTAGAGCGGAGTAGTGGTAGCGCGTAGTAGAGACATAAGAAGAGTGGAAGAAGAGTAGAGAGTCAGAAGGACGTGCAATGGGTGCAGATCTTTCCTTCCTTCTCTCTTTCACATTCTTTCTATTTACGTACTATGGTAGCTCTTTATCGTTAACCTTCTTGCTTTTAAGCTCGATATATTACTTGACATATCTCTATACAATCACTATAACTATAACTATATGCGCTTCTTTCAGTTTTTGCTTCCTTCAGCATTCATCAGCTGTGAACTCTATCATTTAACCTCATCGACTCTGCATTTCCATCCACCTTCTTTTCTATCTAATAATGGTAAAGACGCACCTAAACACCATCCTAACTCATTGTTGTCAATGGTCTTAGCAGTTCTCAATTCTCTGTGCAATGGAAGATCGTAACCAGTGTGCAACAAAGAGCTCATGAATGTTAAATCCAAACACCATTGTGGTTCATTGTTTAACTCTTTAATATGATCGTCAAGTAACAATTCTTTCCAGAAAGTATCACCGTTACAAACCAACTTGGCCAAATCGGACAATTCTTCCATTGAAAATGAAGAAGGTAACCCGATTGGGTTGGTTCTGTCATAGAAGTATGAGAAGACATACATGTCGGAGGTGTGCTTGAAAGTCTTAGTCAACGATGGCTGATGAACACCATTAAATGAGCAAGGCTTTTGCTTACATTCTAATCCCTTGTTTAAAATTGCTTCAGTCATTCCACGACAAGTGGCAGATCCTGCAGATGCTGAAGGTCCTTTCATGTTAACAACGTAAATATCACCATTGCTCAATTCAACTTGAACGTTTGGTGCAACAACTCCAGGTGGGATACATGGGTTGTGTACAATAATTTCAGCCTTGGTGGTCTTGGCAGCGTTTTTATCGGCAACCTGAGCTCCTGCCAACTTTTTGGCAGTCTCTTCGTTCTTCAAAGCAGATTCCAAAAGTAAGGCGTTAACCTTGTTTCTACCTTGCATTAATCCGTAACCCAAGTGACTGAATTGGTATAAGGTGAATTTTCTACCACCAAAGGTAATTTCGAACTTGTGTTCACCTTCAGCCATTTTTTCGTTATTTGGGAATTCTGGTTCAAAAACAATTTGAGTAGATCCTCCACCTAAATCAAAGACGGCGGCAGTAGGTAACTTTTCAGCAGATCCGATGTTACCAAGCAAGTAGTTGGTGGTGATCCAAGCATAGACACCTTCATTCAGACCTTCCATGATGGAAATACCATCACCTGGAACAACTGCGAACGGATAGTCCTGTTCCAAGTGAGTTCTAACTTCAGCCAAAATCTTGGATGATTTTTCTTCACCCAACAATCTTAAACCAGCAGTGGCCTTGACTGCGATTGGTGTGCATGCCTGCTTGTCCTTAGGGACAGTTTTGAGTGCAACTTCTAACAATGGGTCCAAGGAAGCTGCTGCTCCCTTGGTGTCGGTATCGAAAGAGGACAAGCCTGGCTTCAACATTTCGAATGCCTCATTCAAAAGGGCTGGTGGGGAGACACAGGTGTTGAACTCGTAAACATGGACTCTAGAACCAGTGGATCCAGCGTCAACCATGACTACGTATTCCTTCTTGTCACAAGCAGCGGCGTTGTCAGTAACCTCCTGGATGGACATTTCACCTCCAAGTCCAGCAGCAGCGTTGGCGGCGGCTGCTGCCTTATCCTTGTTCTTCTTGTGTTCTGTCTCTGAAGATGACTTGTCGGCAACAAACTTAGGCTTCTCAGAGGATCCAGCTTTCGATGAGCCAGAGCCAGAGCCAGATCCAGATCCAGATCCAGATCCTCCTACTACTGGAGCTGCGGTGTCATCTTGTGAGTATGGAGGATTCGAGGAAGAGTGTGGCTTCCCCTTCAAAGTGTTCTTCGTTTCCTCATCTGCATGTTCATTGGAAAATGGAACTGATTCACCGTTTAATGGGAGTTTGACATTCTGAACGCCGGAAGAGAGTGAGCTTCTGGAACTCGCAAAAAATCCTACGATCGTGAAGATCACTACAACCGACAACAAGAGTCTAATATTTCTAGTGTTAAGCATGGCTGCAGGCTGGCTTTTGTAAAGAAGAGATGCTACCGCTTGGTCTCCTTTAACTTATCTTCTAAAAGATTTCTCACATCACTAACGCGCGCGCTTGTACACAAAGACGAAAAAAAAAGAAATAAATTTAAAAATAGCGAGTGAAAAATCGCGTTTGGGCGGAACGTTGGGAGTGCAGCGCTGGGAGAGGGCGCTAGCGCTAGACTGGTGTGGGAGGTGGTAGAGGGAGGATGGGGTAAATTGAGGGCGTTTGGCTGGTATTCTGATGAGTTTACGGTTATGTGAGAAGAATTGGGCCATTTTTTAAGGTAATTTTTGGCAGTATGGGTGTATTCAGGCACTACTTAGCTGGTGTGTAGCCATTAATATGTGCCATTCAGTGGGCATGCTGAGCTGCGCTCGCTAGGCTCTTCTCGAATTTTTCTTGGGCTCTGCATATGGACGAGGTGCAGGCCTGTGTGACAAAGTGGAGTATTGCTTTATTACTCTGGCGTTCTGTAAGGTGGGTTTCCGATCCTGGGAGAGCACTGGATTTGGCCAATCTGTTTGGTGCGGAGGTTTACTGCTTGGCCTCTGCTCACCCATATTCGGTCGCTGCTAACCCAGTACTGAGGTGTTCCGACACCTTTCACCAAGTCCGTCTCAGGGCGGATACAGAACAAGATCCTGCATGGTATGCGACTTTTCGAATTTTTGAAATTTTGCATGCTTCAAGCTTCAGGCTCCTTGTCTATACTACACTGTCTTTCCTTGGATAATTCTGAAACACTCCATCCCCTACTCGGAACGATTCTACGACCCACACTGCGTTATAACCGACGCCAGATCAGTCCTTCTTCGGTACAATTGCGTCACCATACTACTCTGCCCCTAAAATAGCCCACGGATCATGTGACTTCTCCATCATTGCTGTACATCCTTCAAATTCCGCACAGTAAGGGGAAAAAGAAATGATTGAATTGGTCAGAGTGCATACGCTGTAGCAATAATTGCTACCCAGAGTGAAACACTATATAAAAGCTTAAATCTTCTCCCCTAGTTATGTCTCAAGTGACTTTCTTTCCTTTCAATCATTATCTCTATCAATACATCAAAAAACCCACTATTAACAATGTACCGTGCATTAGCTTTAAGACAACTACACTCTAATATTACCAGAGCCGCACTTGCGCCTCAGGTTAGAAATATTGCAACCACTAGAGTATTGCAAAAGTCTATCATTGATTCTGCTAAGGATACTTTGAGCACTCTCAACAAAAAAACTGGTGAAGTTCTTGCAGGAGGAATGGAAAAGGCTGAAGAAGCTGTGCCAGATGTTTCCGTAAGCGAAGCGCTCAATAAGGCCAATAAGAAGACTGGTGAAGTACTTGCTGATGGAATGGAAAAGGCTGAGAAAATTGTTCCTGGATCTAAAAAGGAAGCAAAGGACGTTGCTGAAGATGCCAAGGAAAAGGTACAAGAGTACTCTGAAGATGCCAAGGAGAAGGTACAAGAGTACTCCAGTAAAGCAAACAAGAAAACCGGGGAAGTTCTTTCTGATGGGTTAGAAAAGGCTGAGGATGCTAAAGAACGTGTTGAAGCTAAGGCCAAAGTAGTTAAGAACTCAAGTGGTTACAAAGACTTGCAGGACAAGGGGAAGAAGGTTGAAAGCGAGCAGAACCGTCCAGATGATGCCGTCTAAATTGGTTCAACTATGAGAGCTATACTTAAGTAGGTATCAATTACAATTAAAAACAATACAAAGATCAATATATAATTTTATCATAAGTTTTATTACTAAACTGTAACTTCTCAATTAAATACATATAATGTCATTATGATGAAGAAATGAAATGCAGGGGAGGGTGTAGATGAATAGATAGGTGTATTCAAATCAATTTTGGAATTTTTGGAATGCTTCAGTTGAAAAATCTTCAGATTTTCCTCCAGGTATGCTTGCAGGTAATGGGGTTCCCATACCAGAAGTTGGCAATGGAGCTTCAACTGTCTTCTGTGGGGGTCTACGCTCGACAATGCTCAAGTAGTTCAGAGGCACGTAACCCATTTTACCCAGTCTTGATCTTACTTTCCACCACTTACTCTCGTTACCCATAGGATCTAATTTGGAGATGATTGCAACCAATTCGTTTGGCTTCAACTCAATTTCAATATTTGGATTTTCTGGGTTAAACTCATATAATGCCTTGGCAAATTGTAAGTTAGCAGGATCTAAAGCGCTTGCACCACCACCAATACCAGGCATTCCACCACCCTGTGCAGCTAACATTTCTTGCTTTTTACGTTGCTGCTCTGCAATCTTCTGGATAGCCTTACTGAGTAAGTATGGAAATCCGATGGAAGCGGCCAAGAAGAGCAACAAAGGCTTGAAGGAAATTCTGGCTGGTTTGCCTGATTGTTGCTTTCTGATGTTTTCTTCCAATTTCTTTTGGGTCTTCTCAAACTTGCTGAATTCCGCTGCGCTCAAGCCATGATTATATGTCTGGCCGGTGAGCTTGTACAAGATCCGTTTGGCAAACTTTATAAGTGCAAAAATACCCAAAAGGGAACCTAAGGCGTTCTTCAAGTTACCGAACTGCTCAGCTAATGATACCATAGTGAAAAACGACGAGTGCGTAGCCATGTATGTTGCTTCCAACATTTGAGCAAATCCTCCTACAGCACCAATTATGGATTCTATAAGTTGGAAAGTCGCTTGTGTTCCTTCAGCTATTCCACCAGGACCACCGTTCATGCCCATACCACCGTTCATCCCATTCATACCTCCATACATGCTACTGCCGTAGCCACCCATACCATATCCACCACTCATTCCGTATCCCCCTCCGTACATGGACGATCCGTATCCCCCTCCGTACATACTGCTACCATATCCTCCAGATCCATACATGGACGAACCGTAGCCACCAGATCCATACATGGACGATCCGTATCCTCCCATGGAGTTCCCGTATCTAGAGCCATAGCCTCCAGTGGAGGAAAGCCCTCCATAGCCTGCACTGGCCCCGTAGGGAGATGTGTTAGACATAGAAGAGAGGTCTGACCCCAATCCTACTGGTCTTTCTGGAAGTTCTGTGACGCCACTAGCACCGCCAGCGGTCGCACTGCTGGATCCTACTCCAAGACTGTGCTGTTCAGCGCCTCCTACTGCTGTCCCTCCGGACGCAGCCGCGGCGGAAGTTCCCAGTGATACTTCCCAAGGTTTTGTTCTAGGTACCGACATTGCTTTTACCTTTACTATACTATACTTATTAGTACTCTTACCAGAAGAAGAAGATGAAGAAGAAGAAACGGTTTGCTTTGACTGCTTTATTTTTTTTCCCTTCAATTTTTTTTTTTTTTGGCTCGCAGTTTTAGCGTAATCACATAGTTGGCGGGGTAAGTCACGTGCGCTAGTGAAGTATACCCAGAACGGCTAATGATAGAGGACAGTAGGGGAGGAAGGGCTGGGAAAAGTGGTCTATGTATTCGTTGTGAAAGATAGAGTGTGGCAAGGCGGTATGGTATTGCTTATGGTGGCTCTTTCGTACGTTTAGGGTGACGCTGAAAGGTGCTGCTGAAGATGGTGCCCTTCCCTTTGGAGACTACTCGTGCTGCACTTCTCTCGGAGCGAGAAACCTCGGTCTCAGTATGAAGAGAGTGACTGGATGAGCTCAGGCGAAAATTCACAGCCTTTTCTATCAGAATGAGGAATTGTGCTGGTAAGAAACGTTAGATGAGCATTTCTGATTAGCTAGTAAACTTGTTCACTGGACAAATTGTCCCTCTTGGCTATGGCTATGGCCCTGTAGTGAAGAAAGCAGTTCGTACTAGCAGTGTTCGGAAGTAGCTTTTTTGTGTCACATGTCTGGGGCTAACCTTAAATTTCGCAGCCATTCGTTTGGCACATGACAAGCACTAGAGTGTTTAGGAAAAGAAGGTAGGCGAGAGGAGAGTACAATTGGACAGGTGCAAGGCTTAGGATAGTATTGTTGTGAGGGTATGGTGTGCTGAATTCTCATGTTTCCCATGAGAGCTGTCTTAGGTCGTTTCAAGGGGTCTTCGTTTAGATATTCTAGCGTTAGTATTTTTCACCATCTTCTGCAATTTATCAGTGAGAAATAACTTAAGCGATAGTGTGACAGATGTTGTTATTGAGAGGAGCAATTCAACCGGTATGAAGGTTTGTTTGGTCACAGACAAAGTTTCAGGTCTACAGCACCAGTACCAGTCAATTACATTTGAGAAGTGCATACGTATTAATCGAGACTGGTGTACCACATTGCGTACTGCTCTGGTACTCTGTCCTTACTATCTTAGTGCTCACTCTTTCCTTCTCGGACCATCTCTTTCTCCTTCCCCTACATATTCTTTCCTTCCATTCCTCCTTCTTTCTTTCATTTCTTTTATTTCTTTGATTACTTTCTAAGTAACCTTGACTATGTACCTATCCACTTATCCCCTCGATTCAGCTACGGCAATGGCTCAGATGAACTACTGAGTCTATTTAAATGAAGATAAACATCAGTTCCATAGCCCTCCATAGAAATTAACTTCAAATCACCTCCAAAATATTGCGCATATAACCTTGAAATTGGTAACCCGTACCCAAACCCAGCCATTGGTGCCTTGAATGAAGTCTGATTGTATTCAGGTTCCAAGACAGGCGTTTCACTAACAGTGGTGTATAAATAAGTCCAAATCAATGGAGTTTCACTTCTTGCAATTCCACCACCTTCGTCACTAATCTTTACTGCAATGTCTTCTGACCCTTCCAGTATAATAACCTTGATCGGCGGAAATTTTAAGTCGTTTATATCAATTTCATCAAACTTCAAGTCCGGATCTTCTTCACACATCTTGGCCTTAAGCTTTGGGGTATGGAATTCAATGGTCGCTCTAAGCGAGTTCTTCAACGTTTCGAACAACATATGAATTAAATGGCCGGGCACATACATGAAATTGATATCGTTTCCTGGAGCAATAAGCTGTATTTCAGGCGCATCGAACAATCCATAATATTCTTCACAGATGTACTTGGCGGTCTCAATTGCATCGGTAGCAATTTCTCCAACGTTACAGTCAGTACAAATGACCCCGACATAGTTGGCCTGTCCATTCTTTTTGTTCGAATTGTTGTTATTGTTATTGCCATTGCTTCCATTTAAGAACTTATTGATCTTGGCCTTTGCTGGTGAAGCCTGGGCCATATTAAGAGCGATATGCTGTCCCATGAGCATTCTGATACCAATTCTGGACATGTAGAATCTGTCCAAAAACGTTTGAATGGATGAGTTGACATGAATAGTTTGATTGTCGTGTTTCCACTCTTGTACACCTTGTGCCATAGTGGCCACAGTAGCATCATGTCTCTTTTTGATCTTCGTGAGAGCATCATAGACAGATTTATTGTAGTCGTAAACTTCCTTGGGCCAGATTATGTTTGTAGGGCATGAGGTGTAGTAGGTCTTACCAAAAGTAGGCGATTCGCTTCTCAATTTGGAATTGATACCTACTTTCGGCGATAACGACGACGATGAGAGCGAACTGGACGACGAAATGTTGTGGTTTTGGTGGCTAGACGGTCTCACCACTATCCCGTCATCGCTAAACACATTGTTTATTGCAGGGTTGGCCAGCTCCAGATTGGCAGGATTCAATGTTTCCTGAACCACAGTTTTATCGTCTTGTATGAATGTTGAAGTTTCGCTGTCTTTCAACTTCAATTGCCTGTCTAAGGCACCGTTGGTGTTGAGTAACTCTGCTAAGTGGGCCGAAATCTCAGGCTTTGGCAAATTGGTCAACTCTTCGAATGACTGTGCGTACCAGTTCTTTACCTTTACAGTGGATGGCATTTTGTTGAGCCCCAAGGGAGCATTGTCCAAATCCTTAACCTTGAGCGCCAACCTGATGGGCAATTCCTCCACTATGAACTGTGAAGCGAGGAAGATAGAACCTGGAGAAGGGTTCGGTCCAAACTGGACCATCTGTCTTAGTGACACCGACGTCTGAGGATACAGCGCATACCTGTAAATCTGCTCGCGCAAAGCCTTAGTTAGCTCCCAACCTGTCCCCATAATGTAGAGCGTCCTTTCCTTTGTATGTTCAGCGTATTATGTGGCCACCTGAAAATTTTGCTGTTGCTTTCTTTTGTTTCCTCTGGTGCCTGTTTTCTCCGCTGTTCCGGGGTACAGTAGGAATGACAAAAAATATATAGAATTTTTATTAGAAAAATACACAGTACGTTTCCGAAGCCAGTCTATTTCCGTACGATAACAACCTAGAACGATATCGGACTTTGTTATTGTATTTCCTTTTGATGATACGATTTGTGGTCCCAAGTTCCGTTTCCCCAGATTCAAGAAAGATGGAACGAAGCCCACGAAGGTTCGGGGAAAAGGCTGGCGCGCGCACGACCGTCGCTATGGTTGTCAGGCATTCTGTGCAGGGAATGGTTACACACATACATATGCCAAACAGCGTAGGGTTAAGATAATATGGGGTAAATAAGGTCTATACACTATCAGAAATAAGAAGTCGGGGAGTGGGCGGAGAAGAGCCAAAAGCTAGTATTGTTGCAAAGTAGGGAGAATACGATGCAGGGAAATGAAAATATAATTCAATTGAAGGCATCTTAGGGAGAATTGCCTATGTCCCTTGAAACAGCCAGTTTCTTTTTATCTCTCGGGTATACTGAAAAATTTTTCGTCCACATCATTTTTTTTTCCCGTTGTTTTGTTTAACCTTAAAAGCTTCCGTAGCTCCTAAAAACTTAGTCATAGGCGGGAAAAATCTTCATTGCTGGAAAATTTAGTGAGTAAATTAGTGAGCAATGCGAAAATTTTTACCAGTGTTTTACCACGTTTTTTCCTCGGCCCGCAGGACCGATGACGTTTTCGCGCAAAGAATGCGCAAGAATCCAAGAATGACTCTATTTTGAGTCAACCTGATTTCGCAGCGGATCTAAGGAGATCTGGGGTAAAAGGGTATATAAGGAGAATGGAATTCTTAAATCCTGGGACATTTTCATTATTTTGATCAACAAACATTTGAATAATCAATAGTTTACCCAATTCGAAAGAATACACACTTACAAGTTCTTACATATACATATACACACATACACGCGCAATGGCTTCTAGACAAATATTTAACATCTCTGCCTTCAGAACTGCTTCCAGATGTTGGTTACCAGTGAACGCAAAGCAAGTCTCAGTCCCAGCTACTCTTCGTCACTTTTCTTCAAGACAAAGATCTGTAAACTTTGCCAACGTGAGAGAAGTCAGCGTTGTCTCTAATGACACTATCTTGATACAACAGATAGAAGAGCACCCAGACACTGAAGGATTCGAACCAACAGTTTTCTCATCGGAAGAAGTGCACACTCCTGGTCCAGTGAACCGTGGCTAATCAAAGAATTAAAACAAAAAAAAAAAATAAAATAAAACTGACATACAATATAAATTAACGAATACGATTAGAACGGAAGGTTTGATACCTGTTACATAGTACTTAAAATAGCATGAATATATGATTACGAATAACTAACAATTGGTACAGTAGGACTTATAGAAAAATTTTCTTTTTTCATCTCTTAGCTAACTTCCGAAGCAGAGCTCTCGCTCCATACAATTAAACTTCTGATGCTCCCTCTCCACACAATTAAGCTTCTGAAGCATAGTACGTTATTTCCAGAATGCGGAAATACACATTCGGACTTCTATGCCCGGCAGAAGATACTACTGTGAAATTTCTTGAATCATCATCACAACCAGAGGTTGCTGTACCTTATTTCGTTTGCACGTTATGTCACTTTTTCCACCTTATATCACTTTTCATATGCAACAGCTCTCAGGGTACTTTCAGGGGGATTGGTATCCAACTTACCTCTGCGAGTTAAGTCTCAGGCAACCATAGCCCCAATTGCAAGGCTGCTACCATTACAGTTGTTTCACGTTCTGGAAGTGGGAGCACCTGAACGTCCTGCACGGTTAGATGACAGCCCTTTGATAAGAGATCCACACCCACACACCGGACTCACGTGATCTCACATTATTCCACGCCAAAATTCCACTCCCTGAAAACGACAGGCCTTTAGTAATCGCCTTGGACTAGTTTCCATTCCGTATATACAGATAAACAAGCACTACAGCGACTTTATATTCAGCATTTACTTTAAATATATTCAATTGCACCCCACCAATGTCGCTCTCTTCCTTAAAAGTTGCCTGTGGGCAGTTCTGTTCATCTTCTTCCTTGACTGCAAATGCCAGAATTGTCGTCAAGCTAATCCACAAGGCCATTGATCAGAAAGTGCAAGTTTTATTCTTGCCAGAAGCTGCCGATTACATTTCTAGAGATCCAAAGCATTCTATGAAATTGGCCAATTTCACTCATAGGGACTTTATATCAGTTATTCAGCAGGAATTGAAAACTTTACACTCCAAAGATCCGGAAAACAATTTATACGTATCGGTTGGTGTGCATGAACCTTCAGATACCGAATCAGAAACTGTAAATGAGCTTAAAAAAGTTCAAAACAACCAAATTTGGATCAATGCGAAGGGTGAAATCGTCCATAGGTATCAGAAGCTTCATCTCTTTGATATCAACATCACCAACGGGCCTATTTTGAAGGAATCTAACTCTGTAGAACCTGGTGATAAGATCGTATCCCCGTTCCCAGTGCTTGGTGATAATGAAGCCGCAACTGGTTTTAACATTGGTTATGCGATCTGCTATGACATTAGATTCCCTGAGCTTTGCTTAAGATTGAGGAAGCTTGGAGCAAATGTAATCACATATCCATCAGCCTTCACCACAAAGACAGGAGAAGTACATTGGCAAGCGCTAGGCAGAGCTAGAGCCATCGATAGTCAATGCTACGTTATCATGGCTGCTCAATGTGGAGAGCACAATGTGTATGCAGACTTAACCGATGACGAAAAGCTGAAATTACCTGCAGGAGACCAAAATAAGAAGAGAATTAGTTATGGTAATTCGGTAATATTTGACCCATGGGGTAAATTGGTTAGTGAATGTAAAGTATATGACGAGGATCTAAGTGGAGGCATAGACTCAGAAGGCGATTACTATGAGTTATGTACTGCAGATTTAGATTTGGAATATGTTGAGCAGATTCGTAAAAATATGCCTTTGATGGAACATAGGCGCCCGGAAGTTTTTGGCTATGAAGTATAGAGTGGATAGAAATATGAGCTTTAAATTCTTGTAATATCGTATGTAGCAAGGCTTGTGACTGGGTTCAATTGTATTCTAATATCGTATGTGTGACTATATTTGTAGTGTCTGTATATGTAAAATGCTATTACTCGCTGCTAGCACTTTGGCTTACACTCAACTCGATTTGCACCCAAACAATTGAAGAGTACTGTACACTGTGAGCCCAATCCTGCAAATATCTATACAAGGCGAAGCATGACGACTGGCTTCGGTTGTAAATCAGAACCTCGCAACAGAAGGTGAAATATCAACAGAGATAAGTAACGAGAAATATTTCGTGTTTTTACATTAAGCGTGCTTCATTCCATACGATGGCTAGAGCGTATATTTGAAATTTTCGTCCTTATGTCGTTTAGCTTTTTTTTTTAAAACTTAATGAAGATCAAGAAAAAAATTACCAATTTACTCCAGAGCCACTACCTACATACTTTACTCTTTCCTTGAATCCAATTGTCAGGCACAAGTCACTTAAACAGTCTGCAGTGACCACAGAAGACAATTCAAAAGAAATAAAAAAGGAAATCTGTCATTCTTGAATCATAAACCCCGATACTTCTGCAGTCATGTCTTTCTTGTCAATAATTGAAAAGGTCGATACATTTCCTTACTTTTCTGCTTCTTCTGATTACTACACTTTGGTCACTCATGATGCATTGACACCAATTGGCTATATCACATCAGAAATTGCAATTTTCCTCTCTTTAGAAACAAAATATTTCAATGTAGATAGTCAACATAAGCTAATTAAGATTAGCCCTGATCTTGACACTTTTGAGAAGAGAAACGAAGCATTCGCTTTCGTCGGTGAAAAATGGAAAGTAGACCCACATTTTGAGATAGCCTTGGGGAAAGGCTGGAGGAATGAACTCTATGCAGTCTACGGTCCTGATCATACCCCATATCTATTGATAGAGAGAGCCGTTAGTGTCTTACTCGGTGTTAATACATATGGAGTTCATATCAATGGATATATTGAGCCGCAAAATACGTCTAACGGAAAGTTGAAAGTGTGGGTTCCTCGTAGATCTGCTACGAAGCCAACCTACCCTGGTAAATTGGACAATACAGTAGCAGGAGGTATAGGATATCCTCAAGGAATATGGGAAACAGTAGTTAAGGAATCTTTTGAAGAAGCTGGGTTGAATGAAGAATTCGTGAAACTGCATACCAGGGCTAATGGTGTGGTTCTGTATATGATTCAACCATCATTGAACTCGTCAGTACCACCAGAAGGGTTAGTCGTCCAACCAGAAGTAGAATATACGTTCGACTTAGAATTTGATAATGAAACTGATGTCGTTCCCCAGCCCGAAGATGGTGAAGCTGAATCGTTCCATTTAATGGACGTAGATGAGGTGCTTGAAAGAATACGTAATGATGAGTTTAAGCCCAACTGTGCTTTAATTTTCATTGACTTTTTGATTAGACACGGTGAAATTACAGCAGAAAATGAGCCAAACTATACGGAAATTGTCTCCAGGTGCCATAGAAGGTTGCCATTTCCAACCAAATAGGATTTTCAAGTATGAATGGGCCCATAGATAGAAGATAGGGTGTAGTATCGTTTCGAGATAGAGCAATGAAATTTTAAATCGGTGTACCTAGAGAATATAGAGCGTGGTAATTATGAGTCAGAGTACCAAGAGTGAGCATTGAATTGTAGGAGTTCCTCTATAGAACTATAAACATAGTATCTTCTTGCTAGTCATGTAGTGTGGTATTAGAGCTAGAGGGTTGTGAAATTTCGAATCAAATTCAGAGAGAACGCAGAAGGTCGCAATTTCCACGCAGTTCTGATAAGCACGGAATTATTTTACTTTAAAGTTTGGGCCCCCTGATAGAGATAAGAAATTATCATTATTTGATAGCCTAGCTTAGAAATAACCTGAGCCTGGGTCAACGGAGCATTGCTTTCTTTAGCTATCATGTGTCCTGGAACATCCAGAGCAGGAAATGCTTTCATGTTGATTACCCTTCTCAAACCTTCCATGCCGCAAGCACATGCATGCAGCTGATTAGTACTGCTCAGTTTCAAACTACCAAGGTAGGAGTAAGATGACTCTAGCCTTCTTACCGTGAGGGCAGCCGTGACAGTGGAACTCTACGGTTCAATCTGTATAGCAAGCTTCACCACAGATGCTCAGATACTGCCCAGTTGCTGCATTTATGGTACAGGGCCATGTTCCAGAGAGCCACAGGTCAGTGTGTCAAAGTGCCTGCAGGAATCAAACTGCAGAATTTAACGTATGGGCGCATCAGCACACAGCGCAGTATTACTCTTAAAAACCTTAAAACACGAACGGAGATTGCAGGGATCAGTACTTTGACACCTGTTAGTAGGCACCTTTATTGTGCTTACGGCAAAAGGGAAGTGTAAGAAAGACCTCAAAGTAGCAGAAAGGGATAGGAAAAGAAACAAGAGAATAAAAAGGAGTAATCTAGACTGTTGATAATGTGTCCCCCAACGTTATCAACGTGTGGTGCAAGTGCGCTTGTTCACTCTAATGTAAATAAAAAAAATTGCTGCGGAAATCAGCTCGTTATCAGCAATACTACCAGTTGCGTTCCAGCGAGTTCCACCGACTACCTCGTTTAGTATGGGCAGTCCCAAGAGAGTCTCCTATTTCTGCTCTACAAAAATACTATGAACGTTCTATGTACAGAACCAACTCCCCGCTATCGACCCTACGAACCCCTCCCATGGCAAACAGAAAGAAGTGAAAAGGCAAATACCCCTCCTCCCCTCTTTCTATATACAGTAAAGCACAAGGGTTTGGCCAAAAATTGGAAAAAAGAAAAGGAGCGGTCTATTTGGCCTGCACATGAAAACAAATTTTGATAGCAGCGTGGCTTGCTGTGCAGGCAAGGGGCCCATTCTCGGAAAATCTTTTCATGCAATTCTAGTCCATTTTCCATCGGAGTTGGCAGGCAGAGCAAGGGCCACCGAGCTAAGCTGACGAAGGACTTGGTCAATCGTTTGGCCCTTTTTAGTGCAGTGCCACCGCAAGGCTAGCGTAGAAATCTAGAATGAAATGGGGGAAATGTGGGAAATGCTGGCACAAGTGGTACCACCTTCGCCTATGTTTGCCATTCTAATAATACTTTAAACTTACTGAGTTTGAGTTTTTGTTTGTTTTTACCTTTCTGGATTTGTGGCTGTACTTTTTACCCAAACGTCGTTTAGATGAGGAGATTCAAGGGAGGGGTGGGAAAATTGAGTAATTAAGACTCACTAACTATGCGCGCACGCCAAAAAAAACCAGTTTTTTTTTTTCAGATTTTTGTCGCCTTCTGTATGGAAGACACAGAAAAAAATGTTGGATCGGATAAATTATGCACGTATATAAAAGAATTTGGAATGCCTTAGGTTTGACATTTAGTTTATTTTTAATCTTTTTTTCTTTTCTTTCTTTGTTTCTGCTTCTTGCTTTCGTTATCTACCTTATCTTTTTGTGAACCTTATCACGAATACCAAATCTATATTACTTCAACAGTTAATATTATACAAAGTTGATTTAAGCACAGATCACAGGCCACACACGTTCTGATATCACACACATAGAGAATCTAATTAAAGTGTGCGAAAAAAATTTTATTTTTCTTATCGCAAAGGGCTGCAATCAATTTTTTCGTTTATAAGGCGGGTACTAGGATTCCACTTTATAAGAGAGACATATTAACATAACAACAAACATCTAATCGTTGTCAGTTCAAACCAATTCAATTCTATTCTATTAATGATGAACTCGATCTTCCGTTCTTTCAAGGCCACGAAGCCACTCAACAGGATCACATTCTACCACAACCCAAATTCTGCCGCTTCGCTTTATCTTTTGGAAAAATTAAATAGATTCTCGGAGTTGCCCTCAACCTTCAATAGGTATGGTGGTGCTAGTCAAGCTTTACCACCACAAGAATTAGGAAAGTTTTCTGTGGAACTCAAGGAATCTAAGATTCCAACTTATGAAGAATACACTCAAGTGCATGACTTTCTTCACATGCACCCAGAGAATGCTCTTTCCTTTGAGCAAGTATTCCCAGTGATGTTTGACTCTGAGACTCATACATTGTGCAAGAAGACTGCCACTAACACCAACAAGCAACAGAAGTTTTTGGGTGACTTGGAAACATTCAGTCGCGAAGAATATGAAATGATTCACAATGCATTTAAGCAACAGCCTCACGGTAACATTTTCCGTGCACCATTGGTGGTTGATTGGGAGAACTCCCTCATTGCTGTAGGCGAAAAGGGCTTAGATAGAATAATGGCAAATTACTTGTCCTGTGGTATTCAGGATACTGGCAAGGGAGACTACAATTACAGCTACAAGGCAAACAATCAGAGGAAGAACACCGTTGATCAACACAGCCATACACATGTACATCCACATGTCGCTGAGTTTGCAGACTTATTTTAATGCTTGCGAGAGAATATGATATAGGAATACTAAAGATAAAACGGAAAAAAAATACAAATACATACATAACTTTATAGAATTGTCAAAGGGTGACATATAATAATAATAAATAATACTAATAATGATAATAAGTTATTAAGCATAACGTAATAGATATAAATAAACAGTAATGTAATGCTTAAGAGCAATGGAGAGTACACGTTGGAAACATATACCCGTGGTTCATTTTAGCCCTTTACGAGAGGTTTCAGCTGGAACCGCATCGCGGTAACTGTCGCTGCATAGGAAATTTTAGGCTTATTTCTTAAGTATGTAGGAGGTGCATGAACCTAACACTCCGATAAGAACAGTCCCAAACAAACAACAGTGAAGGACGGAAAACATCCTGTTATCAGTTGTTGAAGTCTGAGCAGTTGGTGACACCCAAGTATGTGTTTGCGGGATAAAGAAAGCTACCACTTCTTTTTCTTTAATTGGGTACACCTACCTCCTAGTGACACTGAGTAGACCGTTCTTCACTTTTACTGTCTCGTCTTCCCTGCATGACTAGCCACATTGTGCAGCAACCATGCGCATTGAGTTCCTACAAACTGAGCAGAAGTACGTGATTCCATTGATTATTAGATAGTGAAGTAAAAGAAAACTTATAGTAGAATAAAAACAAGAACATATCAGCAAGTGCTTAATAACCCATCCTCTTGATTACATACTGTTGAGCCAAAACCCCAAAACTTAATGATAAGCCATCCTTGATCCAGTCCTTCACCCATTCACTTGGGTTTATATTCTCGTCAGCCACTTTTCCTTCACCGCTTAACCATTGAGCCCATACCAAAGGAAAAGGTTGGGTTTTCGTGATTATTGTCACATTATTAGTAATATCCTTCAAGATTAACGTAAACGAGAAACTGTCGTGGTTATTTGACTCTATCAAAATTGGTCCGTCGCTCTCAGATTCAACCTTTTCTTCGGTGTTAGTTTTACTGGTGATTGCCTGGATTGAGATAAAGATATTTGATTTATTGATGGACGATTCAGCGGAGGCTACACTTGTATCCTGTCCTACGCCGTCTTCAGTCTCAGTGCCCTCCTTTCCAGCCTCTTCTACGCCATCCACCTCTTTCTTAATTTCTACTAAATTGTAGGTGGAATAGTCTTTGATGCAGCTTTCTAAGTTGGCAAAGCACAATTTTTCTCCGTCAATGATCTTTCCATAGAACAAGTTCAAGTTCTCAACGTCGTCACTAATCTCGCCTTGTTTGTGATTGAAGTTGTTCACAGTGATTCTGATTCCACCTTCCACCTGGTTCATGACTTTATTGAACTTGTTAGAGCACTCTTTGTCCAAGTAGTTGACGTTATCCAAATCATGGATCAATAAGATGTTCAAAAGCTCGTCGTCGGGCCCAATCAACCCCTGGGTGATCTGATGTGACATGGTACTCAATACAGAGTTCAACTTGTCTCCCAAGTAGTCCAATTGAGTAATCTGTTCCGGGTTGAATTTGTTTTCTTTCAATATCTTCTGCCTCTGCTGCGATAATTGGTTGGAAGTGTTCGATGCTAGTTGGTAAGTTTGGTCTGAGATCTGCTGGGCGTTGGAAGCGATGGATCCCCAGAAGGAAGACACCTTGTTAGAGCCCTCTTTGGACCACCAATTAGATATCGAGCCTATAGGGTCAATTTCGTTGTCCTCACCTTCGCCTGCAGTGGCAGCTGTAGCAGAAGCAGCGGCGTCAACAGCAGCACCATCTTCTTGCTCGAGTTCGTCTACGCTCTTCAAGGCTTCAGGGGATGTCCTTGTGCTATCCACCTTTTTCGGTTCAAACGATGCCTTTGGCTTCAGTTTGGGTGTGGCCGGCTTAGCCTTTTCGTGGGCTGCAAGTTCATCCAAAAAATCTAAGAACTCTTCCTTGTTCTCCTGTTTGTCGCCCTTTGATGATGCTGTGGTGGGCTTGGGTGTGCCTGACTTAGAATCTGGCAACGAATTGATGAAATCCAATACATCGTCGGTATCTTTTTGAGGTGCCATCTTGAAGTTAGCACGTAATGATTGAATGAAACGTATAAACCAGCGTGATACAGGGGGTTCTTGGTGCCTTTCTCCTGACCTTCTTTGTGCCTTACTCCTTCGTTCCGTTTCGTTTCGCTTTCTTTTCGTGTTGGCAGATAAAACAGAGGATCTGTGTGCAGGAGACCCCAGGGCCCTCTAGGAGAAAATGCACAGAAGTGACATTTTGTCACGCAGGACAATTATTTTTGACAAAAGAGTGAAAAAAAATGACATTCGACTCTTCTAACCACCAACCATAGGACTACCAAGATGCACCCTCAGTTGGATAGAAGGAGATTCGAGTCTTGCGAGAAGCTTATGGATGCTTTGGAGGAATGCCACAGAAAGGAGTTCATCATGAAGGCCATGGGCTTGTGTAATTTCGAGAAGGACGAAGTTGCAAAGTGTTTGCACTATGTGAGAACCGAAGATGCTAAAGACAGAATCAGGGACTCGAGAGAGAAGATGAAGCAACAAGAGTTGAGGAGAAAGCAAAAGGAAGAGGAATTATACGGAAAGAATGGATATTTGAAGAAAATGATCGAAAGAGAAGCTGAAAAGAAAAGTAAATAAGAAGTAAGCCATGGTACTTCGAAGGCCATGCTCGTATCACACTGTACATAGTTAATCATAATAGTATGAAAGGAAGAAGACACTGCGGTAGGTTTATAGGCTCTTTATCTTTCTGTCTCCCTCTCTGTTTCTGTCACTATCTCTCACACTCCAAGTGTATATGTCTGCTTGACCCTGTCCTTAGGCTGACCACCGTACTCCAGTTACTACAGAGTGACCAACACCCTTCCGACCTACAAGTGCAAACTCTGCTCTGCTCTGCTCTTCTCTTCTCTTTATTTTATCATTTCTCTTTATTTTCTATCTACAGACCTAATCTTGTCTCGTTCTCAACGTTCTCTTCACCACCTTATCCTTGGTGACTATGTAAACGACTGCCCCCCATCCAGATAATGCATCTCTATCCACGGCATTCAATAACGCCTGACTGATGGTTTCGAATAAGTCTTCTGGCTCCAAGTTTGGCTCGTACAAGGACTCACACATACCGTACAACTGGTCAGTAGCGGTACCACTGACGATAAAGTCCTTGGCGAAATCAATGCACCCAATCAAGTCAAACCCACAGATAAATGGCTTGCTAGTCTTGGAATCCAACCCTGCTACAATAGGCCCAATGAAGTATGGGCCAAATCTCTTTTCATATAAAGTGGAACTAACCAAGTTGGCCAAGGTTTGGGGTTCTATCTCTCTCTCCTCACGGAGGTTGTACAAATTATTCTTCAATCTAAACGTTTCCTTCAACGTGATGACATCTGATGCCAACCCGGTCAATGCCATGAATGTCTTGTCTCCAAATTGGAAAACCTTCTCAAAGTTGTTTGCCAATCCCAAAGATTGGTTTCCCAAACGTAAGTCTGATGCTATAGCTATACAATCTTTACCAACCATGGCCACGGCGGTACCACCGTTGATAGAACTTGGGTCTGACATCGTGCTTTTTGCTTTTTTTGGAGGTTTACTGGTCTAAAATTAACTTGAGAATCGCCTGATATGCTCAATTAGATGAAATGATGTGATATAAGATGAAATAGTTCGACTTTGCTACTTTATCAGTGTTGTTTCCACGCTCCGTTTCTGCGTTGTCTTTGGCTCTCGATATTCGCCTTCCAAGGTCGTGCGCGGACGCTCTTGTATATGCAGGACGTTCAGATACGTTCTGTTCAGCAGTGGCATGGGCAGGACAGAGGAGAGTCTACAGTGATTCGTGTTCACAGTAATTCAATTAGTTCATATATAAATACGTGTAAGTATACGGTGTTAGTGGGGCTACTTGGTGCATTATTATTGATTCTGGACTTTTTTGTCAGCATTTTCCCGGTCCTTCTTCACCATTAGGTGCATTCTTTTTTTTTTTTTTTTTTTTTTTTTTTTTTTTTTTTCACTTTATTTTTCAGTGGTTGCAATTTTACGAGTGCTGCAGTTGTACACTGGTTCTCTTGAACCACCTAGAGTTGTCATCTCACTACTGAAGCTACCTAGAGTTGTTCAGCTGATTATCTTTCTCTCCCTAAAGAAGTCGATGATCTCTTCCGCAACTTCCTTGGCGTGACTCAAACTAATGAAGTGGCCCCCATCTATTTTCACAACCTTCACATCCTTCGAGTCCCTCTTGTACGCATCAGCTCCTTCTTCAACAAAAATCACATCGTTTTTACCCCATACAGCAAGAATCGGAACGTTGGTTGCTCTGAAAAACTTTTGGAATTCTGGATAGAAGGTTAAATTCTTTCTGTAGTCCAAGAAATATGCCAATTGAGTAGATACGTCATCCTTAAACTCGGCAGCTGTCAAGTGATCGCAAATTCGGGGTTCACTCTTGAAAGATCGGGCTCACCATGAGCATATTGACTTTGAAATCCGCCCAACCCAAGCACTTCGCTACCAGCTTCAGCTACAATATCCTTGAACTTCTTGGAGTCGGAATCCAGAAGCTTACCTCCGTCGGCAATCCGCTTATCTTCCAAGTCCCACAAAATTTGAAGTGGTGCCCAGAAGTCTTTACCCAATCCCTCATCGTAAGCATTTCCGTTTTGAGAGATGATCGCAGTTACATTCTGTGGCTGCTTTAAAGCGACCCTTAAACCAGTGGGAGCACCATAGTCGAAGATATAAATGGAAAACTTCCCAACCTTCTTTTCTTTCAAGAATAGCTCGACTGTGTTGCCCAAGTTTTCAAACGTATACTCATATTTGGCACCCGCTTGCACTCTTGTTTGTCCGTACCCTGGCAAATCTGGTGCTAGGATGTGGAAATGTGGAGAGAGCAAAGGAATCAACTTTTGGAACTGTCTAGAGGAAGTTGGAAATCCATGGAGCAACAAAAGAGTGGGTTTTCTTGAATCTCCTGACTCAACGTAAAATAAGTCTACCCCATTGGATAACTTAGTTGTATTGTAATTAATTGTGGACATCGTCTTAAGGTTTTGAAAGTGCGTATGGTCTTTTTCTTGTTAGTACTACAGAATTGCGCATATACAAAAATAATTGGAAAACGGTTGCATTTCGCCTTTTAGACCTACACTTATATAGTTCAAAGGAATTCTTTCCTTCAACTGATTACAATTGATTACACTTCCAAATTGCCCATTGCAGGGGTTGCATGATGTAATTCCAATATATATGTATGAAAGTGGGGCTTTCTTGCATTATGAAATTTATTTCATTACTAATACAAACATAAACATTATTTTTTCGTCAGCTACAACTCTACAAAACTCTAATCCAATTCTGGGACAGTCTTATTCTACCTGTTGGAATCTAGAAGGCTAATTACAAGAGGAAATGTCATGGAAAAGTGGTATGCCTAAAGTATAATGAAGTTTCAAGTTCTAATCCACACATTCAATGATCCTGAATTGCATCACATTCTGGGCATGCCGTGCATTTAAAGAGAGCTTGTTCTAAAGGCCGATGTACATGGTAATATTTTCATTTATTTGTCAACACTATTGTATATTTGACTTACTTAAAACTGATCCCTAACTAAAATAAAACAAACTTGATTAACGAATTGAATATGGCACAATAGTAAACTGATACCTAACTATTAAAAAAATCATTAACACTACTATTAAAATCAAACTAATTTAAAAATTAAACAACCAAATCTTAATTATTATTACATCCCTTTCACCTAAAATATTGAATCCTGACCTTACATCTTTCCTATTGTTTTTTAATTCGGATTTTTTCGGATTTTTTTCTTTCTTTTCTTATTTAATCGGAGACTTTCACAATGTGTGCCCTTGCAACATTCAAAGTTTGTTGTTGGACAGTCTTTATAGAGCCATTGGACATGGAAATTGCGGAAAGTGGAGATGCAGCTGGTGGGATCCCTCTTTCTGGTGCAGTATCTGAATCAGGTTCATCTTCCTCAGTGATAGTGTTTGTGCTATGACTATGCATGATGTCTTTGTCACTAATCCCATTGGTTTCAGCTTGTGATTGGGATTGAATCAATTTGGTGACTGGCAGTTCATTGTCCTTGTAATTTGCCAAGGTAAAGGTCTTTGGAGACTTAACCAATGGAAATTGATTGTTTGGATCATCAAGATTGATATTTCCCTTTCTAATTTCACTCAAGTTATTTAATGAACGACTTGATGCAAATGTTGGAATGATCTTACCAATATCCTTCAAGTTAATGAACAACTTGCCAATTTCAAATTTAACCAATTGAGTCAATTCAGAATCTTTACTTTCTAAGTTTTCTCCATCAATAACTTGACCTGTAGTTGCTACTTCAACTGAGCCCGCATTGGAACCATTGTTGCTTCCCTCCATTTCAGCATCATCAATTTCTTCATTATTGTTAGCTTCCTTATCTTGATCCTCTAAATCAAATCTCAATTGCAATCCGAATCCTAAAACAATTAGATAATTTTTGTATTTGTTCAATTCAAATTTGTACTGTTCGTTTTTAATTTCATAGTTGTTTATAATCTTATGATAATTAGATGAACTTTGAACACCTTTGAAATTGAAATTCTTGACAAACCTTGCCTTGATGAGGTTGAAGTCTTTATAATGTCTTTTCAAGTTATTATAGTAGTTCAAAGTGCATACAAATTGTTTCATCATTCCCAAATGGTTATCAGAGCCACTATTCAATTCGTTACCATTGGTAACCATGTAGTTACTCAAGAATGTACCCTGTGGTAACTGTTCCCACTTTTGAATGTTCTTCAATTTCTTAAAGTTGTCTTTATTTGCAATCAAACCTTCTAAATTGGTCCAACCGTATTCAATAGAAGAAACACTCTCTTCTAATGTAGGGATAGCAGTAATCTTAGAAGCCCAGAAGTTACATGTGTTGATAAATTCTAAGGCAACCTCAGTGGTACCAGCTTCAAAAATAAACTTCTTAGGTTGCTTTTTAGATACCTTTGGAAAAGTCAATGACCATAATACCTTATTAGAGTGAGCTCCACTGCTGCTTCCTCCACTAGCCAGAGAAACATTCTTTTCCAACTGTGCAAGTGTGGAACATAAGTTATAGTTACCAATGTTTGCAGCGTTCTTTAACCAGTTACCATCTCCAATAATCTCATCATCACTTTCGTCTTGAATTTGTTGGTTCTTGTGCATCTTCTTCAATTTTTGTTGATGCTTCTTGATGACCTTAGGGTCAAATGAATACAATTGTAATTCTCCCTTGGATACAACAACAAAATTCTCAACAAATCTACTGGCTGCAATAGTCAGAGAACCTGCAGTAGCACTGCTTGATAAACCTGATGATTGTTGCTGAGCTGGTGCTGAAGTCTTAGTGAAAAATGAGAAAAATCTACCGGTGGCAGTTTGTGGTTGTGGGACGTTTGGTTGACTGATCTCTTGGGTATTAGTTGTAGAGTTATCTAATTGATCGTTATGCAAAATCTTCAATCTCAACAAACCTTCCTTCAAGTATGGAGACCCTTGTAACTCCAAAGTTAAATCGTATTGATCTTGATAATCTTCAACATTGAAGTCGTCAAGATGTTGCTGGCGCAATTGGAATTGTTCTTCACCGAAGTTCATTTCATTGATGTTAAATGTATCTAAGGATAACACTGATAATGTATCCTCACCATTTAATGAAGCGTTAGATTCTCTGGAGATTATAGAAGCCCTGGAAGATCTCTTGTTTAATGAATTAGAATGTAATGAAGTTGGTCCTGGTGCGCCTCTTAATTGATTTAATGATTGTCTGTTACGAACTGAGTAAGGGATATTTCCTAAACGGGAATCAGATCCATTGTAGTACTTTTGATTATTTTGGTCAGAAGCCAAAGCTCTAGTGAAACCTACTCTAGCCGAGTTTCTAGTTCCACCGAGGGTAGAGCTTGAGGTGTTGGCTGCAGTATATTGGCTTACTGCTGACGAAGTTGTAGACATTCTCTTCATGGACAAGGATTGTCTGCGGTTTCCATTAGTATCAGTGGACCAAATGGAAGAACCTGAAACTTGTCTAGATAAGTTTGGAAATTCATTCATATCATTGATATTATTCAGTGGAACTGGAGGTAAAGGTCTTTGGATTGATGCTTGAATACTATTATTATTATTATGGTCCTGATTATTTGAATAATTTCCGTTAGAATAGTTACCTGCACCATTACCATTGGTATTATTGTTCGTATTGTTACCGTTATCTCTATAGCTGTTGATAATCGACCCATTATCTCTAGATAACACTGAATCAACTGCAGACATTCTTTTATTTCTTTGCTGATGCTTCAATTCGTTTTGCTTGGCCATCAAGTTAAAATCTCCACCGTTCAGTGGCTCGTCGCTCTGCTTCAAGTGTAATTCGTTCTTACTCAAATCTTCATAGTAAGTACTCAAAACTCTTTCGATGGTAATTCTTTGCTTGATGCTCAATTTTTTCAGCAGCTTTGGATTCTGTTGGATAAAAGTACTGAAAGTGTTCTTAATGTAGTCAGCTTGACTAATCTTGGACTTTTTGTTCAATTCTGAGTTGTGTAACGCAGTGTTAAGCAAAATCAACGAATACAACACAATGTAAATCTTTTCAAAGTTTCTAGTACAGAACACATTTGTAGGATGTTGCTTGATGTAAGACTTGGTAAAACTTGATAAAATTCTATCAATTTCTTGTGATTCACCCTTCAAATATAATTTAGAGCAGAGCATTCTGGTGGACTTCAACAAGTTGGCATCCCATTGGAAGAGATCCATGTAAAATTCTCTAATATTAGTAGATTCATTGTCGTTAGCAGCTAAGAATTGGGTATATTCTTCAGGCTGAATGGAAACAAATTCCTCTTTAAACAACTTGATGGCAATCTCCTTCTGTTCAGCTTCAGGAGATAATTCTTCATTGGCGGTTTCTACGCTTTCATCGGTGGAGGTAGTTTTGGCGTCTACATTAGCGTGCGCTGATGAGCTTTCATCCTTGATAGTTTCTAAATTGGATGGATTAGCAGCTCCATTGGCTTGGAATTTCTCAGCACCAACCGAATGGGATGGTGAAGGCGGGGTGGATGGGGGAGTCAAATCGTGACGAATAGCCCCAGTCGAGTTATCATCTGCAGTCATGGCTGGAAAACAATGTTAGTAAACTAGAAGATCACTTGTGTGCAAGCAGGGTAAGCAAGTTAACGAGATATAAAAATAATGAAACAAAAAAAGGTGTGTAGAAAGTGTATCCAGTGCCTAATGCGAGTATGGCCAGTAGGGATAGATAGCAGGGTTAAATTAGTTGCTCTCTTTGTGTTTCGTCTATATTGTCTTCCAAATCAAACAATAGACGTTTTTTTTTTTCCTTCGATGAATTTGCTTTCTTTGTCAAAATTTTCCACTTTTCTAGCCCTGTGATCCTGAAATTGTTCCAATCGATAAAAGTGCTTGTAAACTAAGGCAAAACTACGAATATCCTTCCAGTTGCTTTTTATTTATACTAGATTGGGACAAATCCGCTTCCTTTTTTCGATGTGATTTTCGGCTTGGTAAAATTTTCTACGTTATAGCCGCTTGCCGCGTCAGGACTGTAGATTTTAGGCTCTGTAAAATTGCTGGACGAAGTAATGGAAAAGACGCTTATTTTAAAAACTGATCCTTACTTACCTGTTATATTGTTTGATTAGCACTTGGTGAAGGAAAAGGGCAAAAGAAATGAGATTGAAATTAAGCGGACCGTTTTCCAAATAAATACAATATACGTGGAACAATGAAACTTGCAATCGGTGAAAAATTAATATTTTTTGTCTGTTTACTGTACCAGTCAATTGGTTGTCTTGAGCACTCGTCTAAATTTTAACTCTTTTTACTTTTTCCCTATGATTTTTATGCTCGCAATCTGTAATACGATCAAATTAGGCAAAAAGGATTAATGGATACACTGCAGCAATAAAAAGGCAGACTACTTACTGTTCGAATAACTTTTGATTATAACTTGAAAATAATTGAAGAAAAGGGAGAAGGAAGAAGAAGAAGAAAATAGCAAACAGGAAAGAAAAGGGAAATAATTTTTAAGAAATGTAATTCACAGAATTCTGTGCCTGGTGCTGAAGAAAATTAAAAAAAAAAAAAAAAACAAATGTAAAAAATAAACATAAACGAATAAGCCAATGTGGTCACATTACGCATTTAATACATGAGTATTCGTAAAAATGGGGTGAATAATAGAACAAAAAAAAAAAAAAAAAAAAAAAAAAAAACAGACGTAGTACACGTAGTACACGTATCTCGTCCCAACTTCTTTTATTGTCGTACACTTACAATAATGCAGTTGAGTAATTTCATGCTTATTTCATCGCCTGTAATTCTTCTGATGTGAGAATGCTAAGTATAGAACTATAGCAATTAATTGAGGTGTTGTCAAAGTCAATGTCTGGAAGTGCCTCAGTCCTCCAAGGAAACGCGATACCCATATAATTTTCGAGGCGAGAGACTGCAATAGGGTGCGATCATGCAGGTACACTGTGCAGTATCCAGTGTAGCATGTAGCACATGAACATTAACCTAAAGAAAAGTGGTGAGGTACCTTGGTTAATTAAGAAAATGGTTGTGCTAACGGCACCGGACAAGTAATTAAATTTAAGCTCCTGTTGAATGAAATTTTGAAACTGGAACCTTAATCAGTTTCTTCTTGTAGGGGAATTTTTAGGGCCAATGGCAATGATTTTTTCCACTTCTAGTAAAGAGTCAGAACTTAATTATTGATCCATCAAGGGGGCTGTGACCACGCCTGTCTATTTCATCCTTTCCTTGATAGTGAACAAAGGCTCTAAGCGTGGCAGTCAGATTTATAAAATAAAAATACGAAACTAGTAAGGGGACCTGGAATGTGCATAAAAAAGTGTAGCTCTTTTGTATGGACAATGAAATTAAAGTGGAATTTTTTTTTCTTTTCTGTTTCACAATAGTCACGTGAGTTATCGCGTGATGCCAGTAGTGCTGCACAAGGACATGAGTATAAACAGTAATTTTAACTTCTACACTTCAAGTGAGGTGGACAATTGTCTTATTTGCTAGTTATTTCTTAAGAGTTAATGCATGAGTTGTATATATGTGTTTACTCAAGTTATCTCAACATTGTTATTCTATGTTACTGTTTAACTTCATTATCTTTTGCATTCGATTTAGCTAATTTCTCCTTTTCTTCCTTTATCAGCCCTAACTTGATAGTGTACAATAAAATTATGTTAGTTAGTACTATCCATGCTACTAGTACTCCTATATTTCTCCCTAGTGCGCCCTTCCATGTATCGAAGAATACTACTCTCAATGCTTCAAAGACATTGAACATAGGTAATGCATATCCATATTCATAGAATCTAGGACATAAGTCCAACGCAGAGAATGTTGGTGATATATTGACAATAACAAACACCACCATCCATATTGGAATGTAGCTGACTTTTCCATAGGAGAATAACAATAGTACCATGTTCTCATTGATGCCCCCACATGCAGATATAAATAAGAACATAAACATCCATAGTACTAGAAATCCAGAATATCCAAAAACGTGTGACACTGGAACCCGAAAGGCTATAGTGACTAATGCATACACTAATGAAAGAACCAAATAATTAACTTGAGATGCAAGCAATCTGTAAACGATGTAATGGTTTAAACGTAAACGTCCCTTGAGGTATTGATGCATCTGTAAAGAAAAGTTGAATTGGTGAAAGCTGAAAATTTGGGCATAAATTAATCCTAATTGACTTGGACCTAACATGGATGCAATCAAGTTCTTAGATATATCGATATAATTGAAAAGCGGGGGTGAGCTCAAAAGCGGCAAGGAAGTACTGGAATTTACCAATGAAGTAAGCTGTTCCGCAGACAAATTTCCTATTAATGGCTTGAATATCTTTTCAGACGTGTAGAAGCCAACCCACTGTTCTTCCGCTGCTGCCAAATGCTTCTGCACATATTGTGTTAGTGACGAATAGTGTCTACCCTGTTCAAATATGACATCAATTAACTGGGCACTGGTTCCATTCGCAAAAGACGAATTACCGCTGGCAAGTGCGTCATATATTAACTGTGTGGAGCTTTCCTTGATGTAAACTGCAGCCCACCACTGTTGATGGTGAACTTGTTTAAGTATTTCAGCCTCGACTGTATTATTGTTTTCCAGTGCCTGCTTTTTGAAATCTTCCATTGAGCCTACTTTCCAGCCTAATTGAGACTTCACTAAAGGATCATTGGTTACCATGTCGATAAATGCATCACTCACTAAAGGCTGTATTGTTGTGCCATTTGCATTTTCAAACGCTGAATCTGCCAGAAGCACCAATGTGTTCAAGTTCTTGTATCTTGACGGCCTATCGAACATTGAACCCCAATATAAACCGACAATCGCAAGAAAGCATACAGAAATCTTAACGAACACTCTACCGAAAAGGTAAACAACATGGAATCCGTCATCCTTCCATATCGTCATCGCAACACCTTTCAATGTCTTATCCTTGTGTTTCTCACTCGTATCATCTGCTTGAGAAGTGTTCCTTCCTTCAGACTTGGCATCATCTGAAGTATCAGAGTTTTCGTTCCGACTGGAGTGGGAGCTGGCTTCTTTCACGAAATCATCTGTATTGTCTACACCATTCAGCAGGGAAGGCACATTCTTCTTAGCCAGTTTCTCCAAATTGTCAAACCCATAAATTTCATTCTTCGTGTTGAAGGTACCAATAGTGGGTTGTAGTATTTCCTCCTGATCTATCTTAGTCCCATTATTAGATGTATCCAATGGGTCCACTGATGCGCAGTCGTCCTTCATTATAATTTACGATGCCCTAGTAACCTCTCGCGCAGCTTCAAGAAGAATGTACAACGAATTAAGTCAGTTTATTTTCTGCTTACCTTTTTTCCACTACGTGCGGTCTTCTGTCTTTCTCGTATTCAAGGTTAGACCAAGTGTATAAGAAATTGTACTTCTATTGTTTTGTTTCGTTTTGCAGCCGTTATGTTTATTCGTTGGCCTCTCTATAATCCTTTACTTTCTTTAATGTACACTTTTGTGGGTTGATGAATTACTTTTCGGAAAATTTTATGAGTCTGGGATCTCCGGCTATAGTTTATCTCAAGTATGTACCACCCCACACGAACAATAGAATTAGCGATGTAGAATATAAATTTTCTCTATATTTGGTTGTGACCCACGCCGTGCAGTATTGACGTCTGTATGATTTGCAGTGTTTCTACGAACTTAAAATTATCTTTTTTTTTGGAGCTCTAAGCTGGACACTCTTCAGTAAGCATTCTTCCTCAAGGCATTGAAGGTAATGTCTGATAGATCTAGCTTATCCTCTCTGAGCAGTGTGGAGGAAGAGACACATTCGTTCGAGAATGCCCCTCCAATCCAACTTGAGGCAGATACAACAACAGATCAACAGCGAAGAAGAGGTTCACTATTGAGAAGGCTTTCCACTGGATTGTCTATTCCTCTGCTGCTTGATTCTGATCAAACAAGAACTTATCGGGTGAGGAGACAGCCTACGAACTATTCATTTGCAGGTATCTCCACAGGGGTTGAAGCTGAAGGTGAGGCTGGGTTACATGACTATTACTTTGGGACAGATGCAATCCAAAAATCCGTTACTAGAAAGACGACCTCTGACGCTGAAAAACTAGAAGAATTTCCACAAAAGTTTGAAGGTCAATATGCTTCTGATCCAGGTGCAGATAATACTGAGTTGAGTAGTCAACTCCCTGCTACACCGATAGCAAGACGAAGATCTACAGTGGTTCAAAAAATCCAAAGTATATCACAGAGATTTGGATTTTGGGACAAAGAGTTCCATAATGATAGAGTAAAAATGATAATGGCATTTCTTTCAAATTATATATACTTAGTAATAGGTTTCATTCTACCATTATGTATCTATTGGGGCTCATATTATGAGAGAGCTTCAAGGTACAAAGATTTAAAGTTCTTGGTAGTTTTAGCTGAAGAAGAAGTAGCAGGTATTCCACCTATAATAAGTGGAGTTGTTGAATACTTTTTCACTAATGTGACAGCAATACAGGCCTTGGGGGACTTTAGGGTTATGAATTTCACCCAAATCACAACCCTATCCCAGCTGCATAACTTGACGATTCAAGAAGAAGTTTATCGTCAAATTCATCATCAAAAGTATTGGACTGCATTTTATGTAAAAGAAAATGCAACCTTTAATTACTATTCAGCATTGAAACTGGCAAATACCACCTTTAATCCATCAGTATCATTAATGCAAGCTATTTATGAGACAGGCAGTAACTTTAATGCAGTGAATAATTATATTGTTTCAATTGTCAATAATATTATCCAGGGATACCTTACATACCTTCCAAAGACCGCATTACTTGGTGATTTATTGCAGGCACTTGATGAGGATGAAATAGCTTCAGTCGCAAGCACTGCGCCAAACTTATTAACTTCATTAGTAACATTTGAGATCATTGACCTTATTCCTGTGACCAATCAAATTTTTACAGGTATATTATCAATTGCTTTAATTTACATTGTCCTATTTACATTTTTCCAATACCTTTTCCTGGTTTCCATACATACTTACATCGCAACTAAAATCTCAGGAGGTGGGTACATCGCCTTTAGAATGCTTGTCTCGCAGATTTCCTATCTTTTCCTAGCATTAGCATTCGTGGTATTGAACACTGCCTTTCAAATATCTCCATCAAAGACATTCGGGAAGCTGGGATTTTTGGTGATTTGGGCATGGATCTACTTGTTGATGTCTTCTTTAGGAAGTTTCATTGAAGCTCTAGGTCTTATAATGGTTATATACAAGCCACAATTGATTGGATTTGTTTTATTATTCGTCGCAGTTATAAATGTTGCGCCAGTTGTTTCACCCATTGTTCTCTGTCCTCCATTTTATAGATATGGGTATGCGATGCCTGTTCATGCTGCATACGATTTAATGCATGTAGCGTATTTCAATTCCTGGAAAGGGAGAGTTGGATTGGATATTGGTATCATGATAGCTTGGATGATTATATCAAACATAGCGTTACCTTTTGTAATGAGATGGATGGGTGAGAAAATAGCGAAGAGAAAGGAAGAAGCAGCGGCAGCTGCTGCTGCTGCCGCTGCGACGGAGGATACAGCAGAAGATTTGACGAAGATAGAAACTAATACAGAAACTTCTGTTAGATCTACAACTGAACGAGTGGAAACTAACTCCAAACTTGATAACGATTCAGTATTAGCTTCATACAATCCGGATAATCGAGAATGAGACCTCCATATTAATGAAAAATCACACACTACATAACAATCAAAGTACTTGTAATTCTTCATATGTTTCTCTATTTATCTATACAGTTTATCCATGCACTTCCACATAAACATGTTCTTTGAAAAACCATAGTCCAGAGACCGATGGTTGTAGGTGAGGCAAAAACCAATGGATCATTAACATACGAGATAGATCTACACCTTGTACATTTTCTAAGCTTTAGTGAGGAAACAGATTTACCGATCTTTTGTTGAGCGACGGTATCTATGATGATTTTTCTTAAGCCATCCACGTATTCGCCTTCCTTATATGACAGTCTGGGAGTAATACACAGTCTTTGATTCGGATAATTGTAAACAATTTGACAATTGGCATCGCTATCTTCTGGAGCGACTTGACTAAGCTGGTTCATACCTTGTGATCTTATTCCAATAGATAGCCAGTCAACGTCATAGAAGAAAAGATCTGAAGTCTTCGGATCTCTCTTCGACATCGCAGAATACTTGCTCAATATTGCTTTAGCAATTTTTTGGATCTCTTCAGAAACTACCCCTTGACACACTAACTTCTGTTCTATTTTTAAGGAAAAGTTTTTGCCCCTTCCCTTTGTTTCTCTTTCAATTTCCATATTGATGTATGTATCACATTCTCTGATAAAGGTCTCGAACTGTCTGATGTTTAAAGCCGCGTTACTATAGATAGCCAAATATCTATTGAGTGCATCTCTCATAGGAGGATATAACTTTTTGCTTTCAGTGAGAACCCGATATAAATCAACTAATACCTCATTCGTCTTTCCTAAAGATGAGAATGCATACATTAAGAATAATCTTGGGATTTTACTTAATATTATAGGTAATGCAATGGAGTTGTTGAAGTTGAGGTTATTTGGATCAGCCGGTTCACTAGATAGCGATTCGTTTGAAAGATAGATCAACTCTTGGTTTATATAGATTGATAAATCTATCAACCATTTAATGCTTCCTAGTAATGAGGTGATATACTCTGCTCTTGATATTGAATCTTGCAAAGTGTCCTCAGTAGGCTTTTTCTTATTAATTTGCCTAAAGATGGAAGATAACAGGAACATTATACCAAAACTAGTGCATCTCAAGTTCAATACAATCCAGGCTAAATCCTTAACAACTCTATGTGGAGACACTTTGGCATTAAGATTTCCCTTTGCATGGTGGTACTGACCAAACTCGCCTAAAATGAGTTGCAAAGACAACAACTTTTGAAGCGGTGGATTGGAAAGCAATTTATCTACAGATTCCTTGCCGTAAACGTCTAATTGGAAACTGATTGCCTTGTGTGATTCACAAATGACTGATTCAATCAATTTATTGAGCACGTTGTCTACTTGGCGGTCGCTTCCATCCTTAAGTGTTTTCTTAAGTATGTATCTGATCTCTTTAATCTCGATTTGTATCAAAGCCAAAAGATCGTCTGAGCAGGTGTTGGTGTAACAAGTGTACGCATGACGAAATGCAAACCCAACTGACGTGATAAATAGGTCAATTGATGAAATAATTTTCCTGTTACTTTCGAAAACTTTGAAAGTAAGTTCTTGGTGTGGGCTATTCACTGGAATGTATACCAAAGAAGTTAGATTGGGAGATATACAAACCATATTATGCGCACCAGTTGGTAACTTAGGAAATTGAAAGCCTATATCAAATAGGGTGGTGATAGATATAGGGGGACTTTTCGTTGGACTCAGTTGCTGAGTTTGCTTTCTCTTATCTACAATAGACATTGTACTTCTATCTATCAATTGTAATTGGCCATTTTCCAAGGTTAATATTATGAAAGTATCAACAATGGTAGTGCTGATGGACTGAATTATACCATCCACATTTATCTTATCTTGAAGCTCCAATGCATATGACTTACCACTTCCAGAATTGTCTCTGCTAACTCCAGCACCTCCCCCTCCGCCTTGCAGACCAAGCTCTGAAAATACGTCGGATATTCTACTCGATTGATCAACAATGGTGTACCTATAGATCGTTGTCGAATTTGGCACGAAATCATTAATAGAGTCATACGAATCGTACGCTATTAATATTTCTAGTTCGGAGTCAGGGAAGAAATTGGGCGATATAATTTCAATACAAGATAACTCACCTGTGTGTTCTGACGCAAACTTCTTATCATCACTGTCCTTAGAACCCTCGTGAGTGTCAATATCCATCTCATCGTCATCTCTTTTTTCTTGGTCAACTTCTACTTCAATGCTCATTGGACTCATTTCGTACAAAAACTTAACCAGTAATTTTGGCGTGGATTGCAGCTCTTTTGGAGTCTGGAAATGTGGGTCAGACTTTTGTTTTAGAGCTGACTGTATTAAAAAACCCCAGTCAATAGTTATAGCAAATGTTTTGATCATTTGAGAGAGTGTGTCATAGCCAGTCACGATGATTTCCTTCCTTTTCGAGAACCCAATTGATGCTGTTTTAAAGTTAACTGGAATATTCGCACTGCTACTCAACTTGTGTGTTACTTTGTGGTACTCAACCTTGTGTTCCCCTTGGTAATATAAATGGAATTCACCGTTTTCCCTGAGGGCCACACAAGCCTGCTTGGTGGGGATTGGATGTGTAGCACCTAGAGGTGCAAATTGATTCACACCGTAAGAATATGTGATGGAAGCATTTGGGGGTGATTGCTGTGGGCTATTCTGCAGAGGTGGTACGTTGATAGTAGCCGGTTTATTTAACATTTGGTTCTTCTCAATGTTGAGCCACTTGAAACCAACTACAGAGTTTACAGATGCAGTCGAACTTGCTCCGGTGGGGAGTGGTGTAGTTGTGTCTACTATATCTCTGTATATCATTTCCAAATGATTATAGGACGTCAATTCGTAGCTGATAGAAGCATTGGGTCCTGCAGAAATGCCATTCGACGAATCCAACGCTTTGTCAGCGGAGTTGGAGGGAGTGGGTGTATGCTTCGTAGTGCCATTGGCAGCTCCGTTGGTACCATTTGAGCCATTGCTGGCCAACCCACCATTAGAGGAAGTACCGTTAGCTGTGCTGTTCGACTGTTTGGTATTTATAACACCAACTCCTGCCAAGTAGATGTAGAAATTTCCGTGTACATCTGACACTGCCAAGTCTGTACTTAAGTTACTCCAGCTTACAAGCAGTAGGCTCGGACTAAATGCATGATCATTCAGCAGTTTCACGCTCAATCCTTCCGATTTCGCCAATTGCCATGAATTCTCATCAACTCTTTCCAAATATGTTAGCAAGAGGTTGTTTTTGAACAGGTTTGGCAGCTGTTGTGTAAGTAAATCGGGTGGAGATGCAAATGCTATAATCCCGTGTTTACTCCATGATATAGATTTCCCAAATTTGGACCCCCTTTCTATTAAAGAATCGATATGCTTGGAGTTGCCGTCAACACTATGTCCTAATACATCGCCTACGACCATCTGGAATGCTATATACGCTAGTATATGTGGTATCTTGTGGCAGTAAAGACGGGCTGGTCTCTTAATCGAAAAAAGCTTGACATTTTTCACCAGTAACATATTAGTTATATGCAGGATGTTCAACTCTCGCTGTTAGACATGGCTGTTGGGAAGTCCGTTGATGAAGAGATTGAAGGTAGCAATATGTGAAGGAATAGCGGGCTCTGGTTCTGCTGGAATAGGTCTTTAGTAGCAGGACATATCTAAGGAAAGAAAACGGTATGAAAGGAGAAAGCCCTACAAAGAGTAATCACCGAATGTTAGCTGTGCACTTCTATATTACTTGGTTGGTGTTACTATTTATTGTATATGATTGTTTATCTGCTCTGTTCTGGCTTAGAGATCACCTGGAACTGGGTAAGTACCGACCCAAGTGGCGACTTCATTAGCCAAGGCCTTAACTTCTTCACTTTCGTCAGCCAACTTCTTGAAAGAAGCCAATAATTCTTTTGGAATCTTACCAGTTTCCTTTTGCTTCAAGGCTAAAGAAATTTCAACGGCTCTTTGGAAGTATTCGGCACACTTGTCGAATTCTTCAGCACCGAAACCTCTGGTGGTCATAGCAGGGGTACCAACTCTTAAACCAGATGGGAATAAGGCAGATTTGTCACCTGGAACAGTGTTCTTGTTTGCGGCAATATTGGCTCTCTCTAAAACAGCCTCTACTCTAGCACCGTCAATGTTCTTGGATCTCAAGTCAACCAAGATTAAATGAGTGTCGGTACCACCAGAGACCATCTTAAAGCCTCTAGATTCCAAAGCAGTAGCAAAGGTCTTGGCATTTTCAACGACATTCTTTTGGTATTCCTTGTACTCTGGTGAAGTGGTTTGCTTTAAGGCAACGGCCAAGGCAGAGATGGTGTGGTTGTGTGGACCACCTTGATGAGCTGGGAAAACTGAGAAGTTGATCTTACTTTCCAATTCGTATGGGATTTCCTTACCCTTCTTGGTAACTTTTCTAATACCCTTTCTGAAGAAGATCATGGCTCCTCTTGGTCCTCTTAAGGACTTGTGGGTAGTGGTGGTGACAATGTCGGAATATGGGAATGGAGACTGAGTGTAACCAGCAGCGACAATACCAGAGATGTGGGCCATGTCGGACAACAAGTAGGCACCAACCTTGTCAGCAATCTTTCTCATCCTTTCGTAGTCGATGACTCTCGAGTATGCTGAGGCACCGGCAACGATTACCTTAGGTCTGAAAAGGATAGCGTTAGCTTCTAAGGTATCGTAGTCAATAATACCGGTTTCCTCGTTCAATCTGTAAGGCATGGTCTGGAAATACTTAGAAATGTATGAAATCTTGGTGGTAGGGGTTTGGTAACCGTGGGACAAATGACCACCGTGAGGTAAATCCAAACCCATGATTCTGTCACCAACTTCTAAGATGGCAGAGTAGGCGTACAAGTTGGCTGGTGCTCCAGATAATGGTTGAACGTTAACACCCCATTCCTTTGGGTCCAATTGGAAGGCTTCCAAAGCTCTCTTTTGACACAAAGATTCTGCCTTATCAATGATTTCGTTACCACCGTAGTATCTTTCACCTGGGTAACCTTCGGAGTACTTGTTTTGCATCTCTGATCCCAACAAGTCCATGACGGCCTTAGAAGTGAAATTTTCGGAAGGAATTAAAGTAATGGAGTTCTTTTGTCTGATTCTCTCTTGGCTCAAGATTTCAGCCATTTCTGGATCGACTTCAGCGACTGGCTTGGATATGAGGGCACGGGCTGATGCTGATAAAGCATAGTTTCTTGTGGAAACTTTCAATGCGCTGGTTCTAAGCGAACGTAAGGAATTTGAAATCATTTTGGGCACAAAAAAAAATTAAAGTGAAACTCAAGTAAGTGCGTTTCCTTTGCTTATATCTACAACTAGACCTGGTTTCAGCTATTGACTGGCAATTGATGCAATTTATAATTTTTCAGTTTTGGCTTTTTTTTTTTTCATCTCCAACAACGGAGATGACGAATTCGCTGGAGGACGGAGTTCTCTTATGCACGTGACAAATATCACGGGACTTGTGGAGATCCGGTTTGGTTGACTCTGTCCGGACCCCAGTTGCACGCTAAAGGGTTGACTCTGCTAACGCTATGTAGTGGTCCAAGTCAGCGATAGATAACCTTTTGACTGGGTCAGGTTGAAGAATTCCAGTAAGTATTTCCACAATTGGAGCGTAGTAGGGTCCTAGGTAGCCTGAGTCAAGATCATCAGTGACTGAGGCTGCTGTTTTCTGAACAAACGCCTTGTCAGAATGACTCGCTATTTTCCATGGGAACCTCCTACATATGAAGTAGTATAGAATTATACCTATTGACCAAATATCCGCCTTTTTACCATCGTACAGTATTTTCAGATAAGACTCTGGCGAAGCGTATGATTCTGTTCCTACGATCCCGACCGCTAGCTCACCATTCGCAGTAGAGGTCGCAGATCCGAAATCTATGACTTTCAAAGTGTCCCCTCCTACTAACACCAAGTTGTCTAGCTTAAGATCTCTATGGCAAATCTCCATGCCGTGTAAGTACTTGATAGCGCCATGTAGTTGTTTCCAAAACGAGAAAAGAGAGTCAAAAGTTCCATACTTTCCCCGTTTCAACAAGCTCAGAAAGTCCACTGATCCGGCCTCCATGAATATCTTCACTGTTGACCCAGTGAAAGAGATCAGTTCCCTGTATACAGTGATGATGTTAGGGTGGTGCAACTTTTGGAGGATCCGAAACTCGTGCAAAACTCTAGTGTGGTATTCGCTTTTCAGTTCATACTTTTCCTTCTGGTGGTACGTCTTTATCGCGAAAACTGTGCCAGCGGCCTTGTTTTCGCAGATCTCGATGTACCCTGATATGCCCTTGTCGATACGAGTTTTGGATGTGTATTTAAATCGATCATTAAAGAGCATATGAAGAATGAGAGGTATACACAGGGGTCTTAGAACTAGATTAAATCAATGAAAATGTGACTGCGCCAGAAAGTTACTTTGCATTCCTCATATATCCATAAAAATCCGAATCAGCTTACACAGAGTATGCCTCGTGGTATAAAATGAAAAGAAAGAGTTCTCTCCATCATAAAGAAGTAAGAGGAACACCGAAAAAAAAAATGGAGCCGCATACTCATGCTGGACTGTATATGAGAATTCTCGGGATAGAGCGGGCACAGCTCTACGGAGCAGTAGTTAAAGATGCATTTCATATAGAGTATAGTAAGTTTACGCTGGAAGAATAGACTGGCTGCGTTAGGCAATTCGCTTAAATCCATTTCTATGGAACTGCACTAAATTTTAGTGTAAAAAAGCATTTGTCAGTATGTTCTGGAGCGTATGCCAGATTGCTAACATAGGGGTAGCCAGGAACACCTAATAAATGCTCGTGCCTTCTTGTAGTCATTTTCCAACTAAGTTTGGAATTTGTTCTCTTTTCTTGCGAGAGGCAATGACTATTCTCATAAACAAGGATAATAGGAGTATTGTTTGAGTAACCCATCACTCTTTACCAACTATGCGCTATCTACCCTCTCCTAAGCAGCCAATTGGGTACTGCACTACACTGGGCTACACTGCACCAAGGTTGTACGCTTCTCCACTGCTATACTGCTACACTACGATGCTCTACGCTGCAACTTCTACTATTCAAACCATATCTCTCAAAACTGCCAACACCCTATTCCACCCTCGCATTTCCTATTTTTAACACTTTCTAACTTGGCATGCCTACTCTCACACTGCCCTTTCCTAGTATGCCCTTATCCCCCATAGCAAAATGCAACCTTATCCGATATTACCTGCAGTACATGTGTCCGCATTGAACGGCCATTTGGCCGTATTAGGTCACTATCTATACCTTTCTAGGTGCTTGCCACCCTTATATGCAGTGCCTCTTTCGCTTGCTAAGAGTAATATTCAGCCCACCAAGGAAAAGGATAAAACTAAAATGGTTATCACTCTTTTACTCTCCTTTTCTTTCCAATTGCATAGTATAACTTCGATATCGAAATCAATTTGCTTCTAATTACTTGATCCAATTGATACTGAGAAGATGAAGCTAACAATTTCTCTTAAGACCGCAGTAACTGTGCTCGCAGTCGCCAGCACTGCTGACGCTCTTTCCATCCCCAACTTGAACAACTATGTTAGCGGAATTCAACAGACATTTGACTTCCAGCTTGACAGAGTGATGAATACCTTGGATGTTGGAAAGAACCAGGTAGTTTCTTCCATTGCTCAATACCTTAACCAGCCATTGGAATCCATCCCATACGATGCTAAGAAGACTTGGCTGGAACTCTTGATGGAATTCCCAGATGCTGTGTCTAAGTTGAACTTCAAGTCGCTCCCAAAGAAGGCCAAGGCCGTTGCTTCAAAGTTCGACTTCCACATGACCGATGCTAAGCACCCTAACCATAAGTTGAGAGGTAAGTCCACTCCAACTGATCTTGGGGTTGACAGCGTTAAGCAATACACCGGTTACTTAGATGTTGAGGACGAAGACAAGCACTTCTTCTACTGGTTTTTCGAATCCAGAAACGACCCAAAGAATGACCCAGTTATTCTTTGGTTAAATGGTGGTCCAGGATGTTCTTCCTTGACTGGTTTATTCTTTGAATTGGGTTCATCTTCCATTGGACCAGGCTTGAAGCCAATCTATAACCCATACTCCTGGAACAGCAACGCATCGGTTATTTACTTAGATCAACCAGTTAACGTTGGTTACTCTTACTCTTCTGAATCTGTTAGCAATACCATTGCCGCCGGTAAGGATGTTTATGCCTTTTTAGAATTGTTCTTCAAGCAATTCCCACAATACAACAAGAAGCAAAAGTTCCACATTGCTGGTGAATCTTACGCCGGTCACTACATTCCTGTTTTCGCAAGCGAAATCTTGAGCCACCCAGACCGTTCATTCGACTTGTCCTCTGTGTTGATTGGTAACGGTTTAACTGATCCATTGACCCAATACAAGTATTACGAGCCAATGGCTTGTGGATTGGGTGGAGAACCATCAGTATTGGAGCCAGAAGAATGTGAATCCATGCTTGACGCCGTTCCAAGATGTTTATCATTGATTGAAGGATGTTACGAAACCGGCTCAGTATGGTCTTGTGTTCCAGCTACTATCTACTGTAACAACGCCGAAATGGGACCTTACCAAAAGACCGGTAAAAATGTCTACGATATCAGAAAAGAGTGCAAAGGCGGGAACTTATGCTACGAGGACTTGCAATACATAGATGACTACTTGAACCAAGCTGAAGTCCAAGAGAAGTTGGGTGCTGAAGTTGAAGAATACCAATCATGTAACTTCGATGTCAACAGAAATTTCATGTTTGCCGGTGACTGGATGAAACCATACCACAAGGCAGTTATTGAATTGTTAGAAAAGGATTTACCAATTTTGATTTACGCTGGTGACAAGGACTTTATTTGTAACTGGTTAGGTAACCAAGCTTGGGCTGATGAATTGCCATGGTCTGGACACGATGAATTCGCCAAGCAACCAATCAGAGATTGGAGTGTTGACAAGAAGCCAGCTGGAGAAGTCAAGAACTACGATAAGTTCACCTTCTTGAGAGTCTTTGGTGCAGGACACATGGTTCCATACGATCAACCTAAGAATTCCTTAGACATGGTCAACAGATGGGTCAGTGGTGACTACCACTTTAAATAGAGGGGGTGGAAGACTACTTAAAGCGAGATACAACCACTACAACAGGGAAACATCAAGAATTGAAAAACCAAAATAAAAAAAAAAAGAGCCTGAACTGCGAGACATAATGTCAAAAGCATCAGCTATATGCTCCCCTGCTCCTATTTGACTCACCATAGGGGAAATAACAGTTGCTATTCAACTTGTTTTCTCCATGGTTGAGCTCAATTGCTAAGATTGCACCCATAAAAAAAAGAGAAGAAAAAAAAAAATCAAAAAAAAAATTAAAAAAAAAAAAATAGTAAACAAAAAAAAAGCATAAATAAATAAAATAAAATAATGAATACTGTCATCTAATCTTCCATTTGTATCTCCTCAATCTCTCGTAGACAGCAACCGCTCCCTACTTTAGACTATTATTATTTAACTTTAACCTAATGGAAGGGTCAGAGATGGCTATTTCATGCAATAATCCAGGTCCCGTTACACAAAGCCGTGAGGTTGCAAAGTGCAGCAAACTGCCTAATTAGGACGAGACATAAATAATAACAAACAGAAAAGAAAATATTTGGTTAGTGAGTTGGTCTGCAATAGAAGGATGGGCATGTATGATCGCTTGTTTAATCCCGCTGTATTGCAAGCCAGCAATAGTCTTGAAGAGGTTCGTATTTAGCTATATACATCCAGAGATCAGGACTCGACTCCGTACTTTGTCTTCATATCTGTAAAATAGTTATTGGAATAGTAGACGGCTGACAAGATAAGCCCGTACTAAATAGCCACACAAAGCAGGTACATATACACAGCAATTAGCTTGCGCATTTCGATATTGGCGTTGGGGGATCGTACTTCGACACAGCTGTTGCCCGTAATTTTTGAAAAGAAAACGGAGTTACACTATTCATTCCAGCACGAAAGTAGAGAACCTTGTTGTTAGTCATGAATAACATAACTATAGGTTGGTTGATAGTGGCCATGGCGCTGGTGATATCGACGCTATCGTTGGTGCTATCTGTGCTAGGGCTTCTTCATGTTGAAACTGACGATGGTGCATTGATTCTGCTAATCGTTTCTGGGTTTACAATGGTGCTAGGCTTGGTCATCTCAGCAGTAGTCTTGTTGACAACGAACTTCACAGTTGCAATTGTCTGTGCTCCTCTCATATTGTACCTTTTCGAATTGGTATCGGGGATCGTGTGGGTAATAGGCATCGTCCACAGGGCCCCGGCTGCTCGTTCGGGTGAACACACCTCCGCAATGATAGGTATCTTCATTATAAACGAGGTGGCCGCCAGCATGTGCCTTCCAATTGCATTACACTACTTTAGTTCCACTCACGGAGAGAGTCTGCCAGCGGACGAAGAACACACAATAGGGCAAGCAGCATCGACTCTAAATGACTCGACTTCTGAGCGAAAGAATAGTCCAGTGGACGACCATGTAGAAAGCACAAGTGAAGGGAATACCATCAAATCAAATCACAGCGTTCCTGTTTCCAAAAAGGTATCGGAAAGAACATTAGTGGACCAGGCACCGCTAGTTCTCCTTCACAACCAAATTCAACTTCATCAGCATAACAATTCTCAGGATTCCAAGTACACGGATACCTTGAAGTTCAAGCATATTAGTGAAGAATCCAATCAATTATCCGTCTACTCGGACTTCATTAATGAATCTATTAATAAAAAGCCAGGTGAGTATGCCCATTTCACATCTGACAACTGGATGGACTCTGGAACCAAATTGTACTCATTGGCATTCCCTGCGGAAATTCAACTGCAAATTGTCAGCAAGAAGCCATCCATGCAAAGAAAGACTTCGTTTGGAAAGTTCATGCTCACCCTGCAGCTGGTAAGCCTGTTACGCCGTGGTTCGTACACTTTGACTAACTCCAAAAGTGTTCCTACCTTTTTCAAGCAAAACAGAAAACTCGAATCTGCAATTCCTGACAATTCAAATCCCAAATCCACCAAATTTGTGGAAATAGAGTCTTCATTCAGGGCCCCACCTTCTTCAAGCACAGTATTGGCTCAGGAAGCCGATGCGGGAAATCATTTGGGTGTCGAGGGAGAAGTACTTCAAGAAAATAATAGACCAATTTCATTGATAAAGTCGACCTCAGAAAATTCTATCGCTGATATCATTAATGGTAGAACTACTTTGGCTCAAGAACGTCAACGTTCTCAACAGGAGCAAGCCATCATTCAGGATGACCCCGTGAAGACCGAACTAGACAAAAGTGTAAAACGCTCAAAGTCAGCCAGTTATGTTGGAGGTCATCGAAACAAAATGAGAAGAAGGGAAGAACGGTGGAAGTCTATAAATGATGAAAAGATATTCTTACTGCAGGTGAACGAGTCTTTGCTTCCATCGGTCTTAAAGACTGGGGAGAGTCACATTATGGAATTGAAAAGACAACAGGAGCATAATTCGCTTACAAACTCGATTCCATCCCCACTGAAACGACTGGTACTGGAGGCATTCGTAGACTTCCCTCCAAGTGAACTCTGTAACGACTTCGGAGAGATTGATGACAACAATGTGAGTATCTACGATGATGAAGATGAAGAAAACTTACCAAACATTTCAGAATTTGGTGAGAGACAACAAGATGCAGATGACTTATCTGATTTCAAGGGATTCACTCAGGATACATTAGTACTCTCGCCAGAGGACCTAGATTATGAAGATGAAGATGTTGACGATTTACAGATTCCAAAATCTGCTACTTATCAGACGCCAGTGTGGAAAGGAGCAGAGGTGGAGAAGAAGCAGAAGAAATCATATATTTCTTTGCAAAATTGGAATAGCAATTCCAATTCCTGGAACGAAGAGAGACAGAGAAATGGTTCTTCTTCAAATAATGGAGTGATCATAACCGTAAGTGATGGAGAGGATAACGTTATTGAAGGGAAGACTGGAGCTGGTGTTGCTACTAGACGGCCACCATTCAACATGCTGAATCGTTCTTTTAGCGCTCCATCGTTGCACACATTCAGGGATTTCTCTTCCAATTCCAATAGTACCACATCAAATGCAGATAAAGACCAGCAAATCGCTACCGCTTCGACAGATATGACACTGCATACATTCGTCAATAAGAACAACAATTTATATCTTGATTGCAAAACTCCGCCTGTGAAGACAGAGAATTCTTCATCTTCATCTCCAATTAAGAAATTCTTCCAAGAATCTCCTAGAAGATTTAGTACCGTATTCAAAAGACAATCGAGACAGAGTCTTGAAATAGATCCTCGGGTATTTGGACATCAGCATAACGGATCGGTGGCTTCTAATGCATTTTCATTGGGTTCCACCAAATCCAATTCTCCAAAGAAATCACTTAAATCATTACTCACAAAGAAAAATGTCATCAATACGCATCGCAAAAACGCCTCTGTGCCCTCCATGTCATTTCCTTTGAAAGACAAGAAGTTGGATATTCAATCTTCTAGCTGGTACACAACTGCCAACAACTATTCCTATGAATACAAGATGAGGGATCCTAGAGAGGTAGCCGATGCCCTTGATCGCTGGGAGATGGACATTCACCCTACTCCTACTTCTGGTCAATCGAGAGTCAGCTCAGTTCCAAGTGCAGTTATCGGCGAATATGATAGGGAAAAATGGAGAACACTAAAGGCACTTGAAAATCAAGAAAGCATCATGTTGAATTTGAATGAGTTCTAGGAGTTCTAAAAATTTCATATACAAAGTAGAACTGGAAAACAATGCAACCAAACAAAAAAAAAATGAAGAGAAAAAAAGAGAAGTCAAACTGCTTTACTCCTCGTTAATTCAAGCATGATACATAATACATTAGCATTAGCATATACTAGCATTAATAATAATACCTAATTTAATAACTCAGCTCCGTACTAGTAGCACTACTTCACTTCTCTGTACGCAGTACTATTTTGCAGCCATTTTGGTTCCTGCATTTAGTGTGTGATGAGTAGAAAAAATATAGAGGTGCAAAAAAAAAAGCATCAACTCCACCAACCACCACCACTCTTCTTCACTTCTGTAAGCTAAAATGGATGAAGACGATCTTTTTGGAGTCTTCAATGAAGCTCCTGTCTTGTCTGCTCCTGTTGGGAAGATTGAAGAGATTGAAGAAGGTGACTCCTCCAACAACAAGAGGACACATTCGGACGATGAGCAAGTAGAAGAGACCGAAGACAAAGGTGAGGAACAAAAGGAAGAACCCGTGGTCAGTAAGAAGAAGAAGCTAAACAAGGAAACTTCCAAGCCAGACATAAAACCTGTTGTTTTCGATTCGTTGGAAATTGAAGCTTCCAGAGAAGTTGCAGTCTCAAATGGTTTGATGGCTCCTTCTACTGCTGCTTCTGCTGGAGATGAAGGTAAACAAGATGGTAGCAATGGTCAAATAAAGTTAAAGCATCAAGTTAGACATCAAGTTGCCATACCACCAGATTTTCCATACGTCCCTATTGGTGAGCATAAGAGACACAATGAAGCACGTACGTACCCATTCGTGTTGGATCCTTTCCAAGACACAGCCATCTCATGTATCGATAGAAATGAAAGTGTCTTGGTTTCCGCACATACATCTGCTGGTAAGACAGTCGTTGCTGAATATGCAATTGCCCAATCTTTAAGGGAGAAGCAAAGAGTCATTTATACATCTCCAATCAAGGCCTTGAGTAACCAAAAATATAGAGAGTTGTTGGCCGAATTTGGAGACGTTGGATTAATGACTGGTGATGTTACCATAAATCCCGATGCCGGTTGTTTAGTGATGACCACTGAAATTTTAAGATCTATGTTGTACAGAGGTTCTGAAGTTATGAGAGAAGTTGCCTGGGTTATATTTGATGAAGTTCATTACATGAGAGATAAATCAAGAGGTGTCGTTTGGGAAGAAACTATCATCTTGTTGCCAGATAAGGTTCATTATGTATTCCTTTCCGCTACCATTCCTAACGCCATGGAATTTGCAGAATGGATTGTCAAAATTCATATGCAACCTTGTCATGTTGTTTACACTGATTTCCGTCCAACCCCCTTGCAGCATTACTTATTCCCAGCTGCTGGAGATGGTATTCATTTAGTTGTTGATGAGAAGGGAACTTTCAGAGAAGAAAACTTCCAAAAGGCAATGGCAAGTATAAGTGACAACACTGGTGACGATCCTGCAGCTGCCAATGGCTCAGGTAAAGGTAAAAAGGGTCAAACTTACAAAGGTGGAAATAAAGATGGGAAATCTGATATCTACAAAATTGTTAAAATGATTTATATGAAGAGATACAATCCTGTCATTGTATTTTCATTCTCCAAGAGGGACTGTGAATCTTTAGCTTTAAAGATGTCCAAATTGGATTTCAACACCGATGATGAAAGAGATGCATTAACCAAGATCTTCCATAATGCCATTGGTCTCTTACCTGAAGCCGACAAGGAATTACCTCAGATTAAGAACATTTTACCTTTATTGAGACGTGGTATCGGTATTCATCATTCCGGTTTGTTACCGATATTGAAGGAAATTATCGAAATTCTCTTTCAAGAAGGTTTATTAAAGGTGTTATTTGCGACTGAAACTTTCTCCATTGGTCTTAATATGCCTGCTAAGACTGTTGTGTTCACATCTGTTCGTAAGTGGGATGGTAAGGGCTTCCGTTGGGTATCCGGTGGTGAGTACATTCAAATGTCCGGTAGAGCTGGTAGACGTGGTTTGGATGATCGTGGTATTGTTATTATGATGATTGACGAAAAAATGGAGCCTCAAGTTGCCAAGGGAATGGTCAAGGGTCAAGCTGATAGATTGGATTCAGCTTTCCACCTCGGTTATAATATGATTTTAAATTTGATGAGAGTGGAAGGGATTTCCCCTGAATTCATGTTAGAGAATTCATTTTTCCAATTTCAAAATGCTGCATCAGTCCCAAAGATGGAAAAGGAATTACAAGATTTGACATTAAACTTGAACCAAATACAAATAGATGATGAGTTTACTGTGAAAGAATACTACGATTTAAAGAAGCAATTGGATACCTACCAAGCTGATGTTAGAAAGGTAGTTACCCACCCGGGTCATATTCTACCATTTTTGCAGCCAGGTAGAGTGATCAAGGTAAAGATTCCAAGTGGTAAAGATGATGGAGAAGATTTTGATTATGATTGGGGAATGGTTGTATCCTTCCAAAAGAGAACCAACAAGAGAAATCCATCTCAAACTTTCACCGATCACGAATCGTACATTGTTACTGTGTTTGTTTTCACGATGTATGTCGATTCACCAGCTAATCTCATCAAACCATTCAATCCACAATTAGCTGAGGGTATCAGACCTGCTAAGGCAGGTGAAAAATCAAGAGCTGAATACATTCCAATTACATTGGATTCTATCGAAAAGATTAGTAGCGTTAGATTGAAAGTTCCGGATGAATTCAAGCTGTCAGCAGCAAAGAGAAATCTTGTAAAGACGATGAAAGATTTGCCTAAGAGATTACCAGATGGAATTCCAATAATGGACCCAGTTGAAAGTATGAAGATAGATGACACAGATTTTAAATTATTATTAAGAAAAATTGATGTGTTGGAATCTAAATTATACTCCAACCCATTGTACAATAGTACAAGATTGAACGATTTATACGAAAAATACAATGAAAAGGTGAAACTTGAATCAGAAATCAAAACTTTAAAAGAAAAAATTTTGGAAGCTCAAGCAGTAATTCAATTGGATGACTTAAGACACAGGAAGAGAGTATTGAGAAGATTAGGGTTTACTACTGCAAATGACATTATAGAATTGAAAGGTAGAGTTGCATGCGAAATCAGTACTGGTGATGAATTGTTATTGACTGAATTAATATTCAATGGTACTTTTAATGACTTGACACCGGAACAATGTGCTGCCTTATTGTCCTGTTTTGTGTTCCAGGAAAGAGCTAAAGAAGTTCCAAGATTGAAGCCAGAATTAGCCGAGCCCTTAAAGTCCATGCAAGACATGGCAACCAAATTGGCCAAAATCTTCAAAGAATGCAAAATAGAACTTGTAGAGAAGGAATACGTTGAATCTTTTAGACTGGAATTGATGGAGGTAACTCATTCTTGGTGTAAAGGTGCCTCATTCACTCAAATTTGTAAAATGACCGATGTTTATGAAGGCTCCTTGATTAGAATGTTTAAGAGATTAGAAGAGATGTTAAGACAGATGGTGACAGCGGCGAAAACCATTGGAAATGCCGAATTAGAAGAAAAAATGGAGAAGGCAATTGAAATGGTTCATAGGGATATCGTATCTGCAGGTTCTTTGTATCTTTAGTAATGTGTATATTAGATTGTCCGAATATAGAAGTAAAAAGAGTAATAGTAGAAGACATTAGTAATATATATCCTCAAGGTTGACACAATCTTAAACGAAAGTGAGCTGATGAGGTTCTGGACCGGAAATTTTAATTTGCAAACCCTAACGTCCAGAACCTTTCTGCAATCGAATAGTAGAAACCGGAGATGCCGCAAGTTCACCAAGTTCACCAAGTTTATCCGCTTTCAAGAACTGGACCTAGGTTACATTTTTTATCATACTCTTTTGTATAATTTTACATTTTGTCTCACTCTGAGGAACAATCATTTGTGTTTTATTTTTAAGGGAGATAATGTATTGGAAAGTAGATGAACGGCAGGATATGCGGCTCTAGACAATGGATTATATAAGCATATGTATTGTTTCCTGTCAAAAGCATACAAAGCCACTTGAAAACGTAATGTTTAGGCAATGTGATTGACCAAGCAAAAGGTTCTTCTGCTTACATTGTTCCCCAATTCCATTCAAGAAGTAAAGGAACCTGATTTTCTGCATAAAGTTTATTATCAAAACATCAATTGTAAAAACCGCATCTTTAGAACTGTCTGCGGAGTAGGATATGCACCTCAATTATGTCGGGAAGTTTAAATTACAGTCTAAGGAAACTATAGTGTTATTGTAACAGCCTGGTCGTCTTATCTGCAACGGCTGGTTTGAGAATTTAGAGACATACAGCAAAAAAATAAAATTAAAGATAGGGCTTTCTTTAATTTTACGCTTGATATGTATGAGTGTATACCATTAAAGGGTGAATGCGAATAAAAGGGGTAGAGAATTGTATAAGTGGGGGGGCCATTCGTAAATGTCTAGTTCAAAAGTAACACATTTAAGATTATTTTGGGCTCTAGTAACACTGGCTCTGCTTTAAAAAATAAAACAACAAGGCAAATGATTCAAGTAAGGATACTTAATTCTAGAATGCATCAATATTTTTTGGGTCCAGTGTCAGTTTGAAATTAATAGAAGGAAATACTTGGAAGTCTGGATAAGGTGATGCATTCTGCGCATCGTATTACATGCATGTATCTATTGTGTGACTGAAATAGTTATTTCTAGATGCAATTGGTCTGAAGAGCCCAGAAGGGAACTGTGGACTTAAATTGCAGGACAATCTATAAATACTTAATACAAAACTAGCTAATATTGCATCAACTTTGCAAGAATTTTGAAAAAAAATCATATTATTGAAGGTTAGGTCATCTACATGTTTCTCAATGTTCGAGTCTTTAAGATATAAACATGACCTTGCCAGGAAGGTTAAGTCAAAGATAGTCAGAGACGTACAAGATCCTAAGGTTAGACTCGTGAACTTAGTTACTCAGTCAAATATGTATGGAATTTTGGTGAAGAATATTGTCAGGGAGCAAAGTGTTGCTAAGGCACTGAGATTGCAGCAAGACGAAATGGTAGTAGTTAGTGGGCGCATTCAGTCCTTAGGGAATGAAGGCGCAAGCTCTGTATTCGGAGGAAGAATTCGCCAGGGTTTCAACGAAATGTATCACTCGTGCACCAATTCCTCTTCAGAAGAGGAAGACTCGGAAAATGAATACAGCTCATCTGAACCCGACTCTACTGGTAATTCAGATTCGTGTTCAGATTCAGACTCGGACTCAAATTCGGATTCGGATTCTGATTGCCAAGGCTATGATTCTGATGAGCATGAAAATCGCCTTATATCTTCGCCCTCGTATGTTAAAAGTATGGGGCAATATATTTTAACAGAGTATCACTCTCCAGCGCCACCGGCTTGGCCCATAATAGAGAGCATTGAGATCATCAGCGATGGCAGTTACGATGTGGCCTACGACTCTGCTTCCGATTCTGATTCTGATAGAGATTCTGATTCTGGCCCTGAGTATGCTCAGCCGTACTGGTGTATACCAGTTGAGATACGTAATAGCCTGCTCCCATCAACATGTGGGCTGCATTTTCTCCCAGTGATCTTTGAAGAACATGAGTCCCTGGAGGACTCATACATATTGCTTGAGGATTAATACTAGCAAACCCCTAGAATTACGAATTACGAATTACGATACTCTATATGAACATTACACATATATCTCCTTTGGAAAAGGTTGCATATTTTTAAACTATGTGTGTGAGCATAGTATTCTCACACTACTCTATATAATAATACATATACTTAATGCACAGGCAATAAAACAACGTTCAGCTGGTTACCCTCACTAGCCGTTGATGGGTGAAAGATACAGAGGTCAGATACTAGCGTCGAGCCCCTAGAGCTACGAATTAGGATAACCCATGCCAACCTTGCACATCTATCTCTTTTGAGAACGGTTGCATTTTTTCTGCACTCTGTGAGGGCCTGTATGCTCACACTAATCTAAATACAATTGATGTACATGTAGTAGTACACACATTCGGCTTGCTTCTCTCACTGGTCATGGGCTGGTGAGTTCCGTAGTATGTATCTCAATTGTCGCTTTTTCGCCTGTGGGCTGTCCGTTCTTCGAAGTCTCTGATCCTCCTCCCCTCCTCCTTATAAGTACCCTTTACCTGCCCCCATGAACGTGCTACTGAGAGAAACTAGCAACTATACAGGAAAAGTAGCAGGAATGACGCCTACTACCATTTTGGAGTTTATATTGCGGCTACTTTGCGTACATGCTCTAACTTTGCAGTTAACATAAAAACCGTTTGCCTCCCTTACTCCCCACAGTAAAATTTGAAAAAAAAAGTCTCTTTTTGTACTTTTCTTTTCATCTACCCTATATATATATATTACTATCAGGCAATTGGATCGTGACAGGTCATGGCTCCTAAGAAAATAATGCTCAGCAATGAGGTGGAGTTGCTTTACACTAAATCAAAAACCTACCTACACCCCACCACTTCCAAGAAGGACAACATAGTTGGATACTTGTCACTCTCGAGGGGTAACAACGCCACGAACAATGACATTCTACTCTCGTTTACCCCTGAGAATCTGCTTTCCAAAGAGGAATTGAAAATCTACCAGGAAGTGGATATCGATGACTTGCTGATGGATTTGGCAGCATTGCTGCTTCAGGGCAAGTCAGGTAGTGGATCAAAAAATAATACTATTGGCCTGTTCAGAGTCGTTTCGAAGCCGCCAGTTTCAGTCTTGACGTCTTATAGTTTTAGTATCCCAATTTCTTTCATCTATTCCATTCAAGTCAGAAAGCCCTCGGTTGGCTGGTGGTTTGGCTCAATTGTCGTTAACTCAAGGGATGGTGAGAAGCTCCCCATAGTCTTCTTCCATGACGACGAGTCCCCATCAACTATCCAACACCAGAAAGTGAGGAACCAGAGATTCGATCCCTTTGGTGAGGGAGGGGACTTGTTCTGGGGTGGTCTGGAGTTTATGAATGCATTAAATAAATTTGCCAATGTTGAAAAGCTGCGCTTAGAACCTTCAGTGTACTTGGTTAATCCAGATTCATTGGATTTAAGAAACTTTTCGCCCTACGAAAGTAAAAACAAAAAGGGTACAGAAGGAAAAGCAAAGCAAGAGCCTTTCAAGCTTCCTGATGTCAATAAGTTTTTGGCCAATGCTAAGTGGAAGGTCTTAGAGACAGTTGCGACATTTTCCACAAGGACCAGAAACCAAGTCATTGACTTGGTAGAAGAGCACGCTCCAACGAACATTAAGCAAATAATAAAAAAACCTGAAGTTCAGAAAATGGGAGAGGAATTTGACAGTGCCAGGGTCTATTTGGCTAAATGGGCGGCTCAAGTTAAGGAGGAAGCTGAAGAATCTCAAAGAAAATATATGCTCGATGATGAGTTGTATAATAAGATCAATAAGGAAATTGGTTCTAATGAAATTTTGACAAATGAGGAAATCAGCACTGCTTCAAGAAGAAAGGCAATTTCGAAAGTGGAATGGGAAGGATTTTTCGATTACTCTGGTAGATTGTGTATTACTGTCGGGGAGGTTAAATCAAGAATATTCCACGGAGGTTTAGAAGATTCAATTAGAGGAGAGGCATGGTTATTTTTGTTGGGAATCTTCCCTTGGGATTCCTCCAAGGAAGAGAGAGTGGTGTTAAAGGAAAGTTATGAATCTGCCTATGGTGAATTGAAATTGAAATGGGTTACAGACGAAGACAAGAGAAGTGAAGAATTTTGGAAGGATCAAAAGCATAGAATCGAGAAAGATATTAATAGGACTGACAGGAACTTAACTATCTTTCAGAACAAAAGAAGGCTTTCAATTCAAGGAATTGACAGTAAGAAGGGACCAATAGTTAGAGAAGAGACTGAAGAAGAAAGAGGAAGGAGATCCAGACAAGCTTCCTCTTCATCTGAAACAGGACCTGCAAATACTGCTGAGTCAAGAAATTCCTCTCCAGAAACTCCTGATGAAGATGCTTTCGAAAATGAGGAAGAGGATGACCAATTTGACGTTTCTAATATCAAAAATCCACACCTCTTTAGAATGAGAGAGATCTTATTGACTTATAACGAGCACAATGTAAATTTAGGTTATGTCCAAGGAATGACAGATCTCTTGTCACCATTATACGTTAAATTTCAAGATGAATCTTTAACGTTTTGGTCATTTTCGAAATTCATGGATAGAATGGAAAGAAATTTCGTAAGGGATCAATCGGGTATGAAAAAGCAAATGTTACTATTGAATGAATTAGTACAATTTATGTTGCCTGATCTATTTAAGCATTTGGACAAGTGTGAATCAACAGATTTGTTTTTCTTTTTCAGAATGCTTCTTGTGTGGTTTAAACGTGAATTTGAATGGGATGATGTGTTAAGATTATGGGAAATCTTATGGACAGATTTATATTCCAGCCAATACCATTTATTTATAGCATTAAGTGTATTGAGTGATAATGAAAGAATTATCATTCAAAATTTGAGAAGATTTGATGAAGTTTTAAAGTATATGAACGATTTATCTATGAAATTGAATTTGGATCATTTATTGATTAGATCTGAGTTGCTATTTTTGAGATTTAGAAGAATGATTGATATCATTGATAGAGAAAATTCAAAGAAGCCTGCTGTAGATGGGGAAGAAAACAGCAGTATTATCAAGATTAGCCCCGACTTGAGAGGATTGTTGAGCAAAGAATTGGTTATACAAAAGGAGGTGGAAAGACCAGAAGGGGTAGGTGGTGGTTAGGAAGTACAATGAAGTGCAGTGAAGTGATAAGATAAAAAAAAAAAAAAAAATTAAAGTAGATGGATGAAGCATGCATGATGAATAGGAGCTGAATGGATGATGAAGAAAGAAATTTGGATTGTGAATGGATGATGAATAGTGAATGGTGAATGAGAGATGAGGTAGCGATGGATGGAAGGCGACTACTGGGAATGAGAAATGTAAACGGAAGGAGAAAGAGAATGCTTTCTTTATTTCTCCTACAATTAATGGAATTTTTGCGAGCTCCTACAGATTGTTGCATTTTATGGAAATGGGTATTGGTTTTTTTTTCAACTTTTTGTTTAGGAGATATTATGGTTTCATACGGGCAAGTACTGATAGATGAATATGTTTCTTTTTGTATAAGACTTACCTTTAGACTAGAATTGTACGACTGTACGACTGTAGCTCCTCTGTTTTCTTGACTCTGTGTCATTGTAAGTGATCATCGTACCAAGCCACTTACGAGCTCATCACTACAAATATTTTAACCACAGCAGCATAAAACGGGTAAATAAATTCCTGTCCCAAAATGTAAATCGGGTAAGCTGATGCGGGACAAGCTAACCAAGCCATCGCACATCTTCTTCGTCCATGTTAAACTATGCTGCCCCCCTTCCCCCAATAGCTTAGACAACAAAAACACAAATTCACTAGAATCGATAATGGCTCCAATTAAGCAGCTGCACTGCTCATTGAGCCCATTCTCTCTTCTCCATGAATCCAACTGCATTAGTACCACTCCAACAGTACTCGTGTAGTGGTTATGATCGTCTAAGAAGAGGTTATGCAGCACATGAGGCTCAAAAATTGGTTTGTTTTGTGTCACTACGTTTTATTAAGCGATGGACTTGCTAGCTGGAGTATTGAAGAGAACTAGAGCCGGCTTACTCCCGTTTACTCTGCTATTCTTGAGGGTTATTCGCTAAGAGAACGGTATGGCTAACGAACTAACCCCTTTAAAGAGCAATGACGAAGCAGATGACTACTATTTAGAGGAGGAGGAAGAGGAATGGTCCCAAACCGCAATCTATGCCATGTGGGGTGGCGGTGTGGCTGTCTGCTTGGGTATGCTATACCTTTTTATCTTCTTCTTGCCATCTGTGTACATACCTGTGGCAAGACCTTTGGACGGGGTGGTAAAGGTTGCAGAATTAGACGTCGGACTCCTGGTTTTATCCCCAAAGAGAGTCAAGGAGTTGGGTTTGGATAAGTTTCAGTTCATTGATAACGATAAGAAGGACGAAGACGAAGACGACTACGAAGTAGATGAAGCTAATAAGGACGGCAATGATTATGAAGCGGATGAACAGGAAGATGGAGAGCATGCAGTCTCTACCGCTAATGGAGTGGAAAGGTATATTCTTGTCGGAGACGTTCACGGAGAGTACCAAAACCTTCAAAGGCTTTTAAAGAAAATCCTGTACAACAAGAAAACAGACTATCTCTTGCTACTTGGAGATTTCATCACCAAGGGCCCCGACTCGTTGAAAGTGCTTGACTGGGCGATTGAAAACGACGTGGACTGTATCTTGGGTAACCATGAATACTATGTGTTGCAGAACTATGCCCAGTTCCACAACTTGTATGCTCCATTCTTCCAGGACTTGAACTCCACGTCCATGGAAACACACTTCTCCACCAGAGACAAGTTCAACAATGACCCCGAGTACTTGCTTGCAAAGAAGTTGCAACTACACCAGGTTGAATACATAAATAAATGCTCAGTTATTAAGAGGTTGGGGCAGGTACCGTTCCATAACCCAGAGGCTAACAATGGGACCAAGAGATCGGTTCAAGGTGCCGCTGTGCATGCTGGGTTGCGCTGGGACTTGTTGGCAGATCTTAATGAGCAAGAGCCCATGGATAATTTGGAAATGAGGAAATTATTACCTCCTTTCTACAACGAGACTACAGACGATCCACATGCCGAAGGTGCCATTGGTTGGACTAAGATCTACAAGAACAAGCAAAAGGCATTATCATTGAAGGATAAATTGGTAGTTTACTACGGGCACGATGCGAGAAGAGGACTTCGCTTGAGCAAGTACACTAGGGGCTTAGATTCTAGGTGTAATGCCGGAGGGCACCTTTCTGCTATGATCATATGGAAGGAAGCAGGTGCGAAGGGAAAGAAGGTGGTCTATAAAGAGCAAGCATTCCAAGTTGAATGCAAATAGTATTATAATGATGATGAGATGATAAGAGTTATGTAATTGTAATAAAGTGGGATTGTAACCATACTGACAATGATGGTAATAATTGTAATAATAATAGTAGTAATAAAGGTAACGATTGTAATAATAATAGTAATAATAATAATAATAATAGCATTGATTACTTTTGGGCGTACGAGTCTCTACAA
>CAKXYY010000039.1:0-47479 GCA_935541525.1 Dujonia railenensis
AATTCAGCGGCTTCCTTTTCGAACTTTTCGATAGTTCTCTTGTCAATACCACCACACTTGAAAATCAAGTGACCGGTGGTGGTAGATTTACCAGAATCGACGTGACCAATGACGACGACGTTAACGTGAGTCTTTTCCTTACCCATTTTGAATATGTATAGATGTAGTTGTACTAAAAAGGAGAAAAAAGAAGAAGTTTTCTTAAAAAAAGAAAGAGGAAAACTTTTTAAATAAAAATTTTAGGAGCTCCGTCCGCGACGACAGAAAATGCGAGAAGATGAAGAAAAAAGCGAAAAAAAAAAAAAAAATGGTTGTACGATAACGGAAGGTGCGCAATAGAAAGTCACTGTATTTAGGGCTCAAGCCCTCAGAACAATATATGGGGAAGGAATAGGTGAGGAGGATGGTTGTAGGGGTATATGGTTGGATATGAATGGTATTAGTTAATTGTGCGTGTAGTTAGACTGCCGTAGACTGTAGGTGACAGTAGAAGTCGACAGATAGCGCTCAATTGCTTAAACTGGTGGAATTGATGTACCTTGTCGAGCGAAGACCTTATGGGTTAAGAGATGCAATTGGGTGGATCGGCTGCTTGAGGAAAAATGCCCACACGTGGAGAAGGGATTTACTCGTCACTGGTAAGCCGATTGTTTGGCACGTGACTCGAGCTCTCACTTAGTGTGAGTATAGGCAGAAGTGAAGGTTCCAGAGCTACGGGGGCTGGGTAGCTGGCGGTGGTCTGTTGAAGGGCTGTCGTATGTTCATTCACATTTGGAAGGGGTTGGTACGACTTCCAGAGGCGTTGGAAATGGTCCAATTTTTCTATTGCACCCCCTTGGTGGTCGTTACTCTTATTGCACTTCGTCTTCTTTGCCCTAATATTATTGTTAGTGAAATTTAACATGCAGGACTCAGGCTGCAAGTGGTTATATGTCGGAATGGTTGCAAAATTGGTTCTTAGGAACTCTCTCAGTGTTATTCCTACTCTATAATAGAATATAAGTGGGAACGGTAATTCTTGGGGTCTGGATGGGACCATTGTTGTGCTGGGCTAACTCTTTCTATGGCTCATCTTCAGTACATTCTACTTTTATGAAAGAAAAAAAAGAAAATGCAAAGGAAATGTGAAGCGAAGAGCATGACGATTGTTACATACGTGCCACTAATAGGATCAATTGAGCTTGAAACTAAGAGTTTCGAAACTCAATTATGCTTTACATGCCCGGGTCCAAGGCCCATATACACTTTATGGTCAACTTATATTACAGAGCTGCTCTAACTTCGTATATTTATTAGTAGAATTGTATTTTCCTGTTTTACTGAATTTCGTCTCTATTCAAAAACCCTCTTGAAATATATATTTACCTACTTGAATAGCTCTGATTTACACTGAGGGAGGTATGGATTTACCAATTTATGCTTGCAATTTTATTTGATTCAGAGAATTTCGTTATTCATTTTTTCTTACTTGCCCGTAGACGTTTTGGGTTTGGTAATTGAACCGTCTCCAATTCATATCCAACACCGAAATCCTCTTCCTCAAATGTTAAATCCAGTCTGTCCTCCTCTGTCGCTTTGGTTGGTGATGAATTAGCGTCCTTTTTAGGACTCCTACCCAGTATCCTCCCAAATTTTTGCTTAGACCCTCTTCTTGGCGAAGGAAGTTGTGGCAATGATGAAGTTTCGAGGATTTCGGTGACTGTGACGTCCGTCTCAATTGAAGCTTTCTCGACACTTTTCATGTAGTCCAGTAATGTGGTGGTTTTGCTGTAACTTCTGGGAACAAACATACACCATCTAAGATCTAAAATATCTGGCATCACAAGTTTACCCTTCTTCATAGTTAGTTCTAAGGTTTCCCAAAGATATGCAAGAGAAACTATGGGGATGCTCCACTTTTTGGCTGCGTTTATTTTGTTTTTACTTGACACGAATGACACTTCTCCCTGATAAACCGGACAATCTATTATATCTTTGAATTTATATTCAAGTAATTTCGGGGACTTCTCTGATATAGTTTCTTTGAAAAGATTAATATTAACAATCATCAAATCCCTTTTGGCTGTTAGCGACTCGCAAAATTCAAACCCCATGTATGATATAAGTTTTTGAATGTGAAGGAGTTCAATGCCAGTGAAGCCTGTAATGCAAATTCTTAGAGACTTTTCCTTGGGGATATTTGGGGGAATCCCTCTAATCGGCTTTCCCCAGTAATCTAAAACTTGTCTTTCGTAGAAAACTGATCTCTCCACGAACCACTCCGTTACCACTTGAATATCTGACTTATTGATTCTGGCTCTGGTCTGAGAAGGTAAGGTCTTTAATACAGTGGAGGATTCACGACCGCTGTTAGATGGTATAATTACATGGGTGATAGACAAGTCCTGTGTATCTTTAGTAATCTCCCCTCCATTTGATTCAATTACTTTGGATAAGATTGAAGTTTGAGAATGGTTATATCCTACAATTAGGAAGTTGAAGCCAACAAAAATGGACGATGGCTTCGAAGTACTCCTGAGAGCTTCTCTTTCTTTGTCCTCTTTATCGTCGTTCTCATCATTGTCCCCTTGTTCTCCATCTTCTTCGTTTATTTCTCGATTATTCTCCTCCCATAAGTTTTCTTCTACATCTTTACTTTTCGATACTTTTTGAGCCATAATCGAATTCCAGATGGTCGGATTCCTGTTCACTGCAATCGGTTTGATCACTTCTATATCTGTCTTAGGCAATTTACTTTTGGTTGTGTCCACAGCAGACGAGGCATTTGTCTGCGTGGTATCTTCAATAGAAAAAACCTTGTCCCAAACCATACATCCTTCTACGTAAGATTTATTTTCCAAATCTACATGATAATCATCCAAACTAAGTGCCGCTTGTCTTAACATCGAGTCGTATATCCATATAGGATGCACTACGGGGATATTCCATTCTATTGCTTTCAGGTATCTCTTTCCCTTCTTCTCAGTAGTGACTACACAGGAATTTGATATGGTAAGCGATTCGGTGATTTTCCCCCCATTCGCTTCAATGTACTTTGATAGGGTTTCAGAGTTGTAGACTTCCAAGTGCCCTATGATATTACGATTCTTTAAAGTGGTCTTACGGAAATCTTGTTCAAACAAAGCTTCATGCAAATACTTATCACTAAACGCGATTCTAGACATACAAATCACTAACCCACTAAATATAGGTAACAAGTAGTTGTTGATGTCCAACAAATCCCGGGATTCTTCACCTTCGAGCCAGAGGTTATAGACTGTTATTATGGACTCCGGCTTCAAGAATTTAACATCGTGTCTGTGTTTAATGCAATAGTTATATTTATCGGTCTTACGATCTCCCACAATTAGATAATTGACGTCGCTCATGAGGTCTGAGTAGTGGATCCCGCCCATTGAAGCTAACTTCTGTGATATTTCTTCACGGAGCTTGACAGGAATTGACGTACAGCAAAACGCCAACCCTTTGAGAGGCTTCATGTTGCTCATGAATGATAGTCGTTACAAAAATATATAGTGTTTTATCAAGCGTACGCGCTTCGATGATTACAAGATGCTTTGGGTACTGATTGTAAATACAAATATATATAGGTCGATATATATCTCCACGATCGACCTTATTTCCTCAGAATCCCTCTCAACTTCAGTACAGTGGCAACTCTTAAGCCAGTATGATTTCCATCAGAATATCCTTACGTTAAGAATACACTGTTACTACAATTTTTATTGTTCTGATCTACATTCTCCATCTCGTTTTCTGCGCTGATATCACTATCTGAAATTTCCTATGTATATGGGCCATAGGAAAATTTTGAAATCTGCAAAAAAGGAAAAAATTACTTTTATTGCTTAGGGGAGATTTACCATAATAATCGAAGATTGTCAGTAAGATCGACCTGAATTCGATATTATACATTACAGACTCTAGTTATATCATGTCATTCGATTCTCTAAAGTATGAGTCGCCGAGAAGTTCCCGGTTCTTTGACCAATCCAGCCTACCAGATATGAAAAATTATGTACATATTCAATCTTCCAATGGTAATAGACAAACGTTGATAAATAATCAACTGTCTAACGTAAATTATAACCCATATTCATATCCACAGCAGAAGACTAAACTGAATTTGCCGGTAGATTTCTTCCATCTTCAGAACAGGATTACAATTGAACAGCCATCGCTGGGGAATGATCCAATGAGTAATGCGATCCCATCTATTGAACTTAATCAAGAACAGTACTTAAATCCAATAAAATTTATAGAAAGTATAAGTGAGTTGGGAAAAAAATATGGAGCTGTGAAGGTGATACCCCCGAAGTCCATACTGTCGACCAAACCAGTGACAGCACCTATTCCTTCACCTCCTCTTCCTACTGCTACTCCTAGTACATCCACTGCATCCTCCGTTCCCCCGGCTCCAGCCTCTTCCTCATCCTCAAATTCGAGCACAAGAAATTTTGATGAAACATCGTTTAAATCGAATTTTCAGATAAATGCTGATTTATTTTGGTTTCAAACAAACAGGTTATTGAATAATCCAGATGGCGATGAGTTGGATAACAGGCTAAAGTTTCATCAGCAATTAATTAAATTTCACTTGCTTAATTTGAAGTCAGAAAGTAGTCCTAGCCCAAGTTTGTCAAACCTGAGTGCTGTTATGAGAGGTGAACCATTCTCAGCGGAAGTACTGAAAAATCAGCTGCCTGCTCCAATTGGTGTAGTACAGCACGATAGCACTGAAGTAAAATCTTCTACTGATACTTCCATGAGTGATGAACACCTCGGTTCAGTAAAACTAGAAGTAGAAGAGCGTAACGGAACGCTTTCTAGAAATAGTGGGACGCCAATAAATGCTACCGCTAAATCTGGACCCCCAGCTGAAGAAAAGATCGGTGTAGTTGAAGACAAAGAAAATATGGCAAAATCTGAAATACCTCTGGCGATTACGGAAGACAATTCGAGCCCGGCATCGACCAGGAATGACCATTCCATAGAAAAGCATATTGAAAACGGAAATAACTCAGCTGAAATCATAAATTCACGTAGCGTTGAATCAAATATAGAGCCTGAGACAAAATTGGAAGACAAAGTTGGAGTTGGTCTAGTTCTGTTGAAAGAGGAACCAATTGAAAGTGCTTCTAATAGTATTCCTGGAAAAAATGGAACCTCCTTAGTGCAAATAATAGCACCCACTGCAGTGCCTGCTGGTCAGATTGCTTCAGAACAGGCGCTAGATTCCTCAATTCCTTCACCACTGACCCAACTGCCCAAGCCTAAAAAAAATCAGCTACCATCTTTCCTAAATAAACTTCCGATGATTGACAAACGCCCGCTCGACTTATATAAACTTTTCCGTTCAGTTTTAATGAGAGGAGGGTTTGTTGAAGTGATCAACAAGAAACTTTGGGCTCAAATTGGTCGTGAATTGGGATATCGTGGTAAAATTATGACAAGTTTGAGTAGCTCTCTTAAGTCTTCATATATGAAAATACTTTATCCCTTTGAGACGTACTTAGGAAGAAAGAAGTTTGACTTTCTAGGTAAAAAGAACGAAGTTGAAGAAGAGGAAACGGAGGAAATTAAACCACTCACCAAGAAGCGTCAATTCAACAGTGATACTCCCCTAATCATAGGATCGCTGAAGACATTTAAACGTTCAGTAAGGTTGAAGGTTGACAAGGGTTTCTTACTAAACTCGCCCCACTTGACGGATGTTAAACAACCAAATACCATTTCCAGCAAGAGAGTGGCACAGGAAGAAGAATCACCTGCTCCAGTATCCCCAGGAGCGTTAGCAAACTTATCATCCAATTCAAGTAAACAAAATCTCAAAAGGAAAAGATCGAAGCCTGCTCCGAATTCTAATTCAGATCAGTGTATTCCAATAACTGCTCAAGCACAGCTAAACCAATCCCTACAGGCATTGATCGAAAATTCTGGTGTTCAAGATGCACTGCAGACGACATCCAATGGTAAATTCTCTTCAGTATACACGCTAAGACAATTTATGGAAAAGGATTTAAAATTTCAAGAATTTTTAATACAAAAGAATATTTCCTGTTTCAATAAGGTTCCATTAAATGGTTCTTCTATTAATGGAAATGCTGGTACTTTATCGACTCCATCAAGTCCTTCATCTGTGCCTTCTTCCAAATTTTCATACTTTAACTCTATGGAAGTCAAGGAAACAAATTTGGTTGAGAAAGAAGCCAAATCGATTCCGCCTCCTACTCCATCTAATTCTGTTTCGGTAGAAAAAAATGTGATACCGATCGACAAATTAGAAGAAATGTACTGGAAATTTGTATCAAACTCACCGAGTGAAGGAGGTGACTTCGATGTACTTCAGGAAGGCTTAGAGCTTGAAAATGGAGTTTGTCTACCTAGTTTGGTAAATGGGTCTGGATTCGTTCGTTTAGGTGATGATTTGTTGAATTACAAAAATATTCTTGTAAACGTCACTCAACCTTCAGTTTCACAAGCTGCACTTCCCACTTCAGCTGTTTCTGCTATTGCTACACCAAGTACTAACGGTTCAGCTGCTAGTAGCATTGCTAATTCTACTTCACATTCTACTACAGCCACTTCTGCTGTTGATAATTCAATGCAGAATGGAATTAAGTCGAGCTCCCTCCCCAACACATCGGCAACGTCTACTAGTAGTGGCTTTGATGGCTCATACTACAATTCTTCAGACTATTGTGCAAAAATGATAAAGTCCTCATTGAACCCTTGGAATTTGCACAATTTACCAATTCTCCCAAATTCCTTACTTGGTGTCCTTGGATCAGATGACATTCACAATCAAGACTTGTACACGCCCACTTTGAACATTGGAATGACATTTAGTACTGAAAATTGGAGAGCAGAAGATCATTTGACTCAGCTCATTAATTACCAATTTTTTGGTGGATACAAGAAATGGTACTTCATTCCTGAGCTGGAATTTGAAAATTTTGAAAATTTGATTTCAGAAATAAATTCTAAAGAAACTCGAATTCATGTTAACAATAATGAATGGAATTACGACAATTTAATGAAGTATTTCAGCGGTCAGGCCGATTGCAATAATATTGAAACTGAAGCTTTGATCAGCTCATTGGAAAATATGATTCCTCCATATCTGGACAGTATCAGGTTGAAGCACACCAATGAAAAGTTTCAGGAATTGATTGACATTCAGCGTAAGAAGAGATCTCAAAACTCAGTAATCACATTAAACCAAGATTGTTTCATAAATCCGCTGATTTTAGACAAACACGGGATTAGGTATAACTATACAATACAAAAACCTGGTGAGTTCATTATTAAGTTTCCCAAAACTTATTCTTCTACAATTTCCTTTGGATTGAACTTAAGTGAGGAGGTAAACTTTGCGACTTCGAATTGGCTCGATTATGCCATTGAGGGCGAGAAATGGATAAACAAACAGCTATTGTTGCCTAATTTCCTGACGTTCAAAATGCTTGTCAACTTTGCTCAATTACAAGAAAGTCACCATAGTAATCAAAAAATATACTTTGATCTGGAAGTCTACAGCAAAGCGCTGGAAGTATTTGGCAAGTTGTATACTGAAGAAATTGAACTAAGAGAAAAAGTCAGAAGTGCTACTAGAAACATCAAAGAAATTGTTGATGAAAAACTCTTCGTGGATGGGGACTCAATTAGTGATGATGATTTACAGAATGTATTGCCATCGAAAATCTTAATTAGCTCTCCGACTGAGTCTATTATTCTTTCACTTTCAAGATATTTAGAATGTAAAGATTTTTTGAATAACTTTAAGGTCGAGTTACACTTATTTTGCTCTGATGACAAATTAAGGCATTTTGATAAAATTCTAAGGGAATATTCGGTAGACTTTGGCTCTTGGACCGCTAAATATGAAGAAGCAATGAAAGAAAACGTTCTTCTCCCAATTAAGTCTTTGAAAGGGCTTCTTGCAGATGGAGAGAAAATATTGTCTGCAACTTCTGCTGCTTTTTTCAATAAAACTGGTGACGAAAACAGCCCTGAATATATTAAATTTGTCGGATATGTTGAAAACTTGCGAAGTTTTGTTGAAGTAGCTAATGAATTTGTGGAAGAATGTCAAAAGGTATTATCTGTTAAGCATCAGCAAAGGATAAGGGGAAAGAGGACCGGCAATGCATCTCTCAGCTACTCTGAGTCTGAGAAACCTCAATCGGATGAAACTCTTCAAAAGTTAGTTTGCTTACTTGACCAGATTCCGACTTTAAACTTTGTATGTCCTGAGGCAGACCAAATCTTAGAACTAAAAACTGAAATTGAAAATTTCGAAAGAGCAAGTCGTAGTTTCTTGAAAGCGGGTAGTAAAAACTCAATTCAAGAATTCGATGATCTCATTTCCTTGGGTGAATCCTTTGGAGTTAATTTACCGACCTTATCATTCTTGACAAGATTGAGAGAAAGAATAGTTTGGATGGATCATTTTGAGGTCTTGAAATCAGGTGGTGACCCAATCAAAAGAAGAGGTAAAGAGAATAATAAGGCATTCTCCATAGATGATTTGAGGGCATTTTCCGATAAAGGTGAAGGTATTTTAGGAGAAGAAGATTTAGATGATTACAGAGAAGTTTTAAAAATGATAACTAAGAGTAAAATCTTCAATGAACAAGTTTCAGAGTTCCTTTCATATAACACAATTAGTGATATATCTTTGGATGAACTTCAGAGAATACTGACAGAATATGAAACTGAATCAATATTCCTTGATTCTACTAACCATGAACACTTGATGAAGATTAGAGAAAATCTCAATTTAATTGAAAAATACTTGGAAGTTAAATCAGATATTGTTGCAGAAAAAAGAAAATCGTACAAATCTTCTGAAATTAATCTTCTTCTAACAACCCTCTTAGAGTCTGGACTCAACTTTGAAGTCGAATTAATCAAGGCTCAGTTGAATAAAACAGAAACTTGGACTGAAGGTATTTTGAATCGATTTAAAATTGGGAATAGTTTCCGCTCCACAATCCAAAAAGGTAAGGATACGTCTAACACAACGAAGCCGAATATAAGTATCTTGGTAGAGGCTTTTGAAGTAAAAAATGATTTTAACTTTTCCTTTGAAGACGATAAGTATCAACATAGCTCTTCGTACAATACATTGAGGGAAGAAGAAGGCGATATTTCAACTGATGAAACTAATGGGGAAGATCTTCCTCCAATTTACTGTGTATGTAGAGAACCTGAAGCTGGCACAATGATTGGATGTGATATTTGCAAAGAATGGTATCATATACAATGTATTCAGGAATCTGAGAAGGCAGATCTTGAAGATTCTGACTATTATGCTTGTCCATTTTGTGAACTCACTAATAATCTGGAATTAGAGGAGGATGATAATATCAAAAGTAAAATTAAATTATCAGAACTTCATACAATGGTGAAGACGGGAGAAAACATGTTAGTATTACCTGGCGATTTAAATAAAATAAGAGAATTCACAAAGAAATGTGAAAATGCTTCTCTTAACTTCACGGAATACTTAGAAGGTATTGAAAAGGGTGATGGAAAAGGTTCTTCCATAATGCATAAAATTGATAAAGTACGGTTTATATTAAGGAAGGCATACGGAGCTAGTATCAATTTAGATGAATTTTTCATTAAGGCTTTACATATTCTCAGAGATTTAGTCAAAGAAGAGCAATTGGAAGCTAAGAACTTGTTTGATTCTAAGGAGTCGTCTAAAACTCAACCACTTGAACAGCATTCAAATGGTAATGTGGATGATGTGGATGAGAAGATTAAAGATGACCAACTTGATGCAGTCGCCCCTCAAAGTATAGACGAAGATGCAAAAGTGCAGGCGATTAATACTGGTTCTGAGTCGGAAAACCTAGGAAAAATTTCTCCTCAGAGAGACTCCCCAATGAAAGAAGAATCTCCTTTGGAAGAAGAATCTCAATTAAAACCAAGATCTTTATTGAAAAATGTATCTTCAATTGAAGAAGAATCTGCGGCACCACAGACTATTGTTGAATCTGCAAATATTTCATTTAAGCCAGATGACAAGAGAGAGTATAATGATGAGACGTTGCGTGAAAAAGCTAGTCGATCACCTGCATCAGCTGTGAATGGTCAAGTTGTAGTCCCAGAATACAACAGTGAAGTCGAAAGCACTACATATGAAGATAATCCGAAAAAAGAAAATCAATTGCATTCTGAAAAGTCAGAGCCCGATGTACAACATTTTACAAGCATAGTTTCTGCACCAGAAACAGAAAAATAACCAATAATGCCTTAGAGCAGGTGTAAATAAAATATAATAAAAGGCAATGATAGACTTAAATATAACTATGAGACGTAGAGCTTGGACTGAGTGAGCGTAGAATTTGACTTGATAGTTGTGAGAGTACCAGTTGAGAAATGGCTGCAAATATGCTTGAAAATTATGCAGCAATCCGCAATATGCAGTACAAACGCGATTTGATAGTAAATAAAAAATCAATTTCCCAGTTTATTTACTTTTCACTGGGACAACTTGAGCTGTATAGGCGGTGAAATATAGCCTTCACCCTAATAAGAGAAGTCTATACTGTAACATAATAATCTGATTTGGTTGTAGAGCCAAGGTCTCGAAACATCGAACTTGTTTCTTGGGAAATAGACTATTATCAGTGAACGTAATTGAACCCAATAGTCTTTCGAGAATTTCAACAGTTCTTTCTTTTTACTGGAAGTACAAAACACACTCGTGTAGCCAATAGCTAAGGCAAAGTAAAGGTAGAAGTAACTGAAGCATTACATATATATATATATATATATCTCGACATGTCCGATATTGCGCTAGAAAATCGGATCAATGACCTCTTGGAAGAATCATGGAACCTGGTAAGTTTGCAAAACAGTTTCATATACTTTCCTCAAATCACGAATCTCATCTCTCAGTTCCAATCTCGTCTTTTAATAACACCATCAAAAAGTTTACTAAATAGCGATGAGATGTCCACTATATCGCAAATGAGTGATGCAAATCCCAAGCTCAAATTCTATTATCCGGAATTGCAGCCGTTTCTATTGAAATTGGTATCTGCTAACAGTTTGACTGGACTACTCACTGATCGATTGCATGTAAATCATTTTGAATTAATGAAAGCCTTAGGAATAGAAAAAAGAAGTCCAATGACTCCTTTAAGCAGTCAATATGCATTCAGTAATAGAAGTGGCTCACCTCCGGGTCGACCATATTCAGATAAGGGAGCAAACACTTCTACGTATCTCAAACAGGAGAATACTCAGCGATGGGACATGAACAGAAATATGCCAAGTCGGGATTCCAAATACACTTCGCGCTCGATAGAACCCAGATTTACTCACAGAAGATCAAGTGACTATGCCGCTGGTAAATATCTGCCAAAAGATGCAAAGTATGAGAGGAAAGCCGAAAACACAGACGACCTTCTCAATAAACTCAGTGACATACCCAATTCCGATTACCCTTTGCTTGTGAATCGATTAACTTCAGCCATAAAAGTGCAAGATAACCTAATTCAAAATATAAAATCAAACTTACAGTTATCAGAGAATGATGCAAACCCTCTGAAGACGAACCAACTTGCTACATTTATGCATAATCTCCCCTTCATAAAACAATACCAAGAGCACAAAACTCACCAGAGCCAAACGCACACTTGGAGTTCTCTTGCAATTGATCTTGCGACATTGGTTCTAGCAACGATACTTATTCTTAATCTATTGAAGTTGGTTCTCTTCTTCTTGGTTTATTTAGCATCTGCTGGCGATGGTGGAGAAAATTTTGAATCCTACGTGATGCACGAAGATGGTATGTCTTCGAAGAGCTGCATCTATTTCCAATGGTGGAAGGAGATACAATGGTTGGAGTATTGGGTTTATAATTTAAGCGACTGGCTAGAGTAGTTAAAAGGGTTTATCGTCTTACATCAATGCATAATATTACCATTAATTATCCGTATAAAAACCAAAACTAAAAAAGGAAACTTCTCTTTGTTTATTACATAATACATACAAAAGAGTAATTACCTGTAGAAATAAACTCAAGTTTTGCAATTCAATTATTGTCATTCAAGGCGAATGAATTTAGTTCATTTGCTTAACTAAAGCGTTGATGAATTCTTCTCTGTTACCGAAGTCACCACCTTGGATAAAGTGTTGGAACTTTCTAGCTCTGAAACCACCGTTAGGGTTAGAAAGCTTGAATGGCCATAAGAAGTTGTTGACTTGCTTGAAGTTTGGACCAACAGTGTAGATTTCGTGAATCAAATCTTCGATAGATAAGATACCGTACTTACCTAAGTTGGCTTCAACGATAGCGTTGTCAGTCAAAGCAATTCTTTGCTTGTTGATCTTACCGTAACCTCTCTTGTAAAGTAATTGTCTGATAGTAGACAAAGATGGGTAACCGTAAGCAATGTATGGTTCAGCTAACTTAATTAATTCAGAAGTGGCCTTGGTTAATCTGACAAAAACACCAGCGTTAATTTGGGTCAATCTTAATAATTGCAAAACCTTTCTTGGCTTAGGTGGAATCTTCATGATACCCTTGATTCTGACAATGAAAACTAACTTTTCTTGAGCGTCAACGTAGTAAGAACCGGAAGCCTTAGCGTCTCTCTTAGCTTGGATAACTGAACGTTCAGCTTCAGTGTATTCCTTTTGGTAAGCAGCAGCTCTGTCAAAGATGGTCTTTCTCTTTTCAGCAGAAGTCTGTCATATAGTTAGTATTTCAATTTTTTGGAAATTTCTTAGAGAGAGTTTTGAAGAAGAATCTTCAGTATCTTTATTGCCCTTGACAATTGATTGGTCAGTCCCGAAAGATGGTTAACGATAGACAACATTGCGTTAGCTAGTCAAATCATTGGTAAGAAATCATCATCAAAAAAATGATCAAGGCAAATAATTAGAGGTTAAACAAATTATCAAAGGAAAAGGAAAAGGTATTTTCTTTGATCATGGATACATACAACCTTACGAGCAGCCTTGTCAGCGGCTCTCTTTTCTAAGATCTTAGCGTCGGTCTTAGCCTTCTTGACTTGAGTTTCTGGTTTTAATGCACTATAATTGAATGTTAGTAAATATATTATTGTATTGGTTCAAAAACTTTATTCTTGCCAATACTACCCATTTTCCTTCTAAGATAATTTTCATCCAAATTTTCATAAAAAATTACTGAAAGTGAAAAAAAGTCAAATTTATTCCACCCTTTTCATTTTAACTTTCTTCAAAATGCTGTACAAGTTCCGGAAAGGATTGTACTCGGTCAAAGAACTGAACAGCTACGTTCATTCAATACCACAATTTGAAAGAAAAAATCAGAATCAGTATACTCAGAGGAAAACAGATATATCAGGCATTAGCAAAATTGAGTTTTTGTGTAGAAGCTATTGAAAAATAGCTCCACTTCTGCAAGATAATCTGAATTTCCCAAGGTAATTACTAACAGTACCGTCAAGCCAAATAACTAGTTATTCGGAAAGACAACCTGGACTCGAAGCCACTTGGTACTAGCACTGCAGCTTTCCTACATCAGACTTCCGTATAAGTATTACATACGCAGCCATTTTCGATTGTTGAATGAAGAGAAAAAAGAAGAGAAACAGAAATATGAAATTTAATTTGGGGGGAAAAAACGTTCCAATTTATTGAAAAATTTCGCAGTGCTGCAAAAGAGATGGGCCTGAAAAAAAATTTAACTAAAAGAAAATTCGTCGTGTTCAGATGTTTGTCACGTGTCTCTTAGGGCTGAGCCCTACTAAATGCTGCAGTTATGCAGTATTTGCGATAAGCTCTAAGAGGAGGCCTGTTAAGATATGCAACTCTCCTAGTGGAATACAACTCTTTTTGATTGATTGATTGATTGATTATTCACTTAAACTCTTTATTCAAAATGTAAACAAATAAATAATAATTAAAAATGTTTCTGTATATTCTTGAACTAAATTATCCCATATATTTCCTCTTAAGAACTTCAGGCTTTCTCATTTGATCTTTCTTCTTCGTCCAATGCAGCATCAATTCCCTCGATAGAAATTCCTTCGCTTTCATCAATATCCACAGTCTTACAAGGACCGTGGTAGTTTTTGTGAGCATATACCATGTAGTAAACAAGTGAAAGGATCCAAACCCCTGGTGTGATGACACAGGTGTAGTTCATTGTCTCCCTGTCAGGGTTTACACCTGCTGGGAACATAACCATAATAATTACAAATACAATAAAGGCGACAGCAGTCCAACTAATAACAGGAGACCAAAATTTCCCTAAATAAAATGGACCAGGCTTGAACTTACTTCTACCAGTTGTCAATCTGAAAAAGATTGGAGTCCCCCAAGCAAAGTAATTCCCAGCAATGTATAAAGAGAAAAGTGCATTGGACCCTGCAGGTCCGATAAGACACAAACAACCTATTAAGATGGCAACAATACCACCAAACCAAACTGCATTGATTGGGACTGATAACTTTTTGTTAACTTTCTTTATCCAAAAGGAGAATGGTAAACCATTATCTCTAGCAAATGCCCAGATTTGTCTAGAGATCGCTGTTAAGATAGAGGCACCCATCATAAATTGAGCAATGGCGATCAAAATCATGAAAGCAATGGCCCACTTTTTTCCCAAAGCATCGTAAATGATTTGAGCCATAGGTTGGCCGAGATCAGTTCCAATAATATGTCCAGCAATGTCATCGGTTTGAATGCATGCCGTGGTCACAATAATAATAACAGTACCAAGAACGAAGCAAGTAGTGATGGAACCCAAAATACCAATTGGAATAGACCTTGTGGCATTATGAGCTTCTTCAGACATATGAACACAACTATCAAAGGCGCCAATAGTCCAGATTGCTGGCATCCAGGAGAGTACAAATTGCCAACCCTTTGGCCATGTAGAGTAATTATCTAATTGACCAAAAATGTATTTCCCATCTTTGAAATTTGGGCTAGCTCCAATTGGAAGGGCGATAATGTACAATACAATGATAAGTATGTTAACGATAATTGAAGCAGTTTGCAATTTGGAAATGTGTTTCGAGGAAGCACACGTAACGAAAATATGGGCCACAACACAAGCAACGAAAACACCATAATTTTTGGCTGGGGTCAACGTGAAATCACCATCTTTTGCAATCACCACAATACTCAAGACTTCCTGTGCGAATCCGTAGTCAACACTACATAAGGCACCAACAAGGGCAATTGAGTTGGTGTTTCCGACCAAGTATGAGATAACGGTCTTATATTTGGGTGGACTAAAATAGTTAGTCCAGTAGTATAACCCACCCGAAGTAGGCATAGCAGACCCCAATTCGGCCATACCGACACCGATAGTTAAGATGAAAAGCGACGCTATGATCCATCCCCAGAGAGCACCGGCAGGACCTGCAGTTAAAGCCGTTGCAGTAACTGACGCAATGGAAGGGAGTAGCCCCATGATAGAAAAAGCGACACCGAAAACCTGTAACGTTGAGAAGTTTCTAGTCAATTCAGCCTTATACCCGATTTCTGCTAAAAGCGCATTATCCGAACTGGACATGATTGCATTAATATCTGGTTCTTCTACATTCTGCGTATTGTTGAAGTACTTCTTGTTAGATACTACTTGCTCCAAGATCTGCTCTCCAGAGAGAACAGGATGAAGCTCTGGCATGTTTCTGATTCTTTTCTTTTTTGATTCTGCTGAACAAATCAAGATCTAACACACAATTATCAGCTGGAATAGAGTTTTTATTTATATATATCTACTTGGATCCAATTTTCAAGAATGCTCTGGAGTGGTTATTTGGCAAGTATCAAAAATATTTTTCTGTATTGCTCATGCAAGATAAGGGGAAATGCCCAATGGAAACCCCAATCCGGAAATGATAAGAGCTCGCTGCAAAAGATTTTAAGCGAATAGCCTACAAACTTTATTTCGCAGTGCAATGGTTAACGGAATTTTAAACTCGATCTAAAATTTTCACTAAGTAACAACTGTGTGAAGCTATAAGATAGTGAGATTTAGTGCTTTTGTACTCTATGATTCTTGCCAGTTTATGAATTGTATGCTCTTATTTCCATGACATTTGTTTGTCTTCTTTCTGTGTTTAAATTTTACTTTTGATAATGGCTTTTAAATGGAGATCCTTCCCGCAGATTGAGCTCAACTCAGCACCCAACCATATTGTCTGAAGTACATGTTCAGTTCTTATTTGTCGAATTCAATCATGATTAGATAACTCTTTAGCTTCGTATTTGTCTCTTCTTCATTGTGGCATTTAATTGATCAGATAATTCAGTTGGCGGTACAGATTTCCTTTTTGGTAGCGCATACGTACATCCAAGAGACCAGCATCAGTAGGAGGAAGATAAAATGAGATGAAACAATAAAAAAAAAAAAAGAAATAGAAAAAGAAAAAGAAAGAAAACTTGATCTCAACGGTTACCAGATTTCATCTCATTGGTCGCTATTTCTACTACAAGCGCTGTACAACTCTACATATGCAGTCATGTTCTATTCTATCGTATTGCATTGTAATTTTATTTCATTTTGGACATAGATAATTCTTTTTATTTCAAAATCTTTTTATTTGGTCTTGCTGAAGGCATAATCTCCACTGATCCATCTGTTCACCATATCTAAGGCATTTTCTGGCTGGTCATATGGAACCATGTGTCCAGCATCGTAAATTCGAAGGAATGTGAAGATACCATAGTTCTTCACTTCTCCAGCTTTCTTGCCGGCCAAGGTTACCCAATCCTTCAACTTTTCACTAGCAAACTGTTCATGGTTGCTGTATTCCAATGCATCACTCCATGCATGGTTACCTAACCAGTTGCAAATGTAGTCTTTGTCTCCTGCATATAGTAAGACTGGGACATCATTCTCTAACAATTCTGCTACAAATTGTTGGAAAGGTTTAGTTTCATCACCGTCTAAAATGAAGTTTCTAAAGACAGTGTCATCACACAGGGTGAAAATGTCGATATTTGAAGCACCTACTGCATTTTTGACGAATTCTGAATTCAAGTAATCATCCATGTAGTCCATTTCCACGTAACAGTTACCACCCTCATCTTCACATTTTCTACGAATATCGTATGGATTCAATCCAGTATCCTCATATGGCTTCATCATACCTTCGCAGTATACGGTAGATGGAACACATGTTAAGGCGGAGGGGCTTTTGTAACAGAGTTGAGTCAAAAGCTTACATTTTGGATATTGCGAATCCATCCTGTCACATTCTTCGTCGGTAATCACCTGTGGGTATCCACCTTCCCCACATGCCATTGGCCTGTAGTAAGCATATTGGATTAAGGAGTCGGTGATACCATTTCCGATCAACACGGAACTTAATTCAAAAGACCTGTCAGCCTGGTTTATGATTTCACTTGCAAATTGGGGAATATAGTGGCCTGCATACAGTTCTCCAGCAATGTGGAATTTATTCTTAAGGAACTGTGGAAACTTTTGAAAGAATAATTCTAAGAAGACATAGGTATCTTTGGCAGCAGTGGCGGTATTTTTGACCTCTTCTCCTCCAGTATAACTGTAGCCAACTCCGACAGGCTGGTCCAAAAAGATAACTGAAGCATTGGTGTTCCAGGAGTATGGGTTGTATACAGGACGCAATTCCGCATTAATCAGGGAAGGACCTAACTCGAAGAACAACCCAGTGGAGGAAGAGCAGCCTGGTCCACCATTGAGCCAAAGAATGACAGGATCGTTTTCTGGGTCATTTCTGGATTCGAAAAACCAATAGAAGAAATGCTTGTCAACATCTTTAATATCTAAGTAACCAGTAAATTGCTTGACCGAATCTAAACCCAAGATTTCTGGCGAGTTTTCTTTAACTCTAAGTGCATAGTTGTCGAACTTGGAGTCGGATGAGGTGAAAATCTCGAAGTTGTTAACACTAGCGGAGAAAGTCTCAAAATTCTTAAGTTTATTGTTTAAATTTTTAGAAGAAACAGGTTTTCTCAGTTTCAAGTATTGAGTAACCTTGCTTTGCAATTTGTCTAAGGAGTGTTCATTTTGCAATTGAGCCCAGCTTTCGATCATCAATTCTTGGTTTTCCTTGGAAAGTGATTGCATTTCCGATGGGAATTGAAATTTGAGACCAGCGAGGACTTCTGCGTCCGAACCGGCACCAGCAGCGTTAAGGAGTGGGGATTGAACGTCTTTGAGGTTCCCAAGAGAGAACCCAGACACCGAGGCAGCTAATGCTAAGAGAGCTAGTAACTTCATTGCTGCACAATTGAGTGGGTAAAACAGCAGAACTGGGGAAGAAAGTAAGAGGCAAACGAGAGGCACTTATTCCATATATTTATATGAAGTATATATACAATATCACAGAAAAACAAAACCGGCTCTCTGTGTGAGATAAGGTAATAGGAGTGGGGGGTCACTAAAAATCGGCTTAACCGTATTGTTAGTCAAAAATTCGCACCTTATCGGTGAGCGGCACAGCAGTATGCAGTGCTGAAAGAGGTTGCAATAGGGTAGGCAGTGCTTTGTAGAGAGAGCAGGTGAGCAAAAACAATTCAATTCAAGAAATATATACATATATGGGTGGTGTTTACATTAGGATTGGCTACCTTTCTGGTGTGTATCATCTCTCACAGTGTAGGAGAAGATCTGTAGAAAAAACTGCTGCTTGCTCGAGTTACATAACAATAATCTCAAGAGATCCAGATATATTTTATCGCTAGAGTATTTTTTCTCATCTGTGCAATTATGCAGCACTAAGTGATGTAACTAAGGTGATTACTCTGGCTAGTTTGAGAACTCTCTCCCTTTTTTTGATTATTTATTTGTACTTCTTCTTTTCTATCATTTAAGCAACCCTAAGTAATCTCCGAACCAACCCTTAAATGAAACCCATTGCTCACCTTATCTTGCACCTGCCTTTCGCCTGCTTCTACCACCCCATAACATCCATCTACCGCACCCTTGCACCAAACGAGGTCGTGCAGTTACCAAAACACGACTTGCGAATTTTCTCTTCACCACAGACGAAAGAAAACAACCACAGACCGAGCACTCTCTTCAAGAAAGAGCTACAGTTTAGCATCACATCTCCCCTGATCATCATTTGCATCGTAGTCTTGGAGTACCGACACACCACAAATAGAAGATGCCAGCGTTTACCCCTGTTTCGTCGACTTCGGCAAAAAAATCGTCGTTGGGTGTTGGCGGACCCACTGGGAACGGAATATATTACCCAAATGGGAACGGATACAACCCGAACTATGGTACATCCTCAAACTACTCATATTCCACACAGTTGCTTGGTTCGGGAAATCTAGGACCCAACGTGATGTCCAGAGTGTTCATGTCGTTCAGATCCGGCATTGATTCGGAGATTCGCTGGGCATTGACCACCTTGTGTTCTCTTTCACTTTCACTGCCCAATTTAATAAACTTTGAAAAGTTTCCTGTACTCGGTAATGAACTTATTAAATGGTTCACCAACCCTTTCCGTGGGTCCAATGGTAATCAGATCAGTGAGATGGAGCTCACATTTGCTCTTGATTCTGTGTTAACCTTGAGGAATGCCTCACAAGACCTTATTAACCAGCAATGGTTATCTCAAGTGAAAAACTTGAAGAAAACAATAGTGACCGTGTTGAAACAGTTAGTAAATTGGTTATTGCTAGGCAAGGATTTATCTGTGAGTGTATTACTGAACATAAACAGATACCACGAAGTCTTCGGATACTTGTTAGACTTAGTGGAGACGTTGAGTTGCTACTGGGTTGACAACGGGAAGAACGATGCTTTGTTCAAGGAAATGTTGATTATTTTGGAAGAATCAAAAGACAAGGGGGTTATATTAGGAGTATTGAAGAGTTTGGGTAACTTATTGATCATCAAGGGACATTCAGCTGCTTTGGAAGAAGCTGCAACTGGTCTCAGCAGCGCCGCCGCGAGCGCCGATGATTCAAGCAGAGACCCTACCCCAATTAAGCTGAATTGTATCGATTCGATCCCCAAATCTACCCTCCACAAAATAACACAGTATCTCCTTTTAAATGACTCTGAATTAAATTTCGCAATAATCCAATTCCTCAAACAATACCTTTCATCAGAAGCACTTAATGCCAGTTACCCAACGGTACAAGACTCCCAGCAATACCGGTTAAACCAATTAATTGAATCGAGTGATTCCTTGAAGATCTTAATTCAATCGCTTCCTCAGCTTATTCTCCAAAGTCTTCCATTAAACATCCCCACTGATATCCCAAACCTTCCACCTACTATATTAAGCAGGAGGGCACTCCATTCTAGTGTACCCACAATTATCCCATCGCTTACGACGGAACTTTATGACGTTATAGTCAAGTTTCACGAACCATTAAGAGCATCTACATGGCTCAGATGCTGTTACGAGCCAGTATACCAAGAATATAATGTAGATGACAATTCAAAACAATCATCAGCAGCAGGAGGTGCTACGGGAGGTGTCCCAATTCCTGGTGAAGTCACTCAAATATCGTTGTGGAAGGCTTATGAAAAACAGTTTGAAAAGGTGTGGCAACCATCCCAAGAGAAGGATGTGAAATATCCCAAATTGCTCCCAGCTGTAGACTTCATTAAAAATGTAAGTGCTGCTTTCCCACACTCTCAAGCCATGGTGGTGAATACTGATGCAGTGGATGGTGCACCTAAACGTAAATTCATAATCAAGGGCATCCAACCTAGACAGTTTGTGGTTAATATTGATGTCGGGAACTACGATGCTTTAAGACAAAAGCCTCTGGTGCAGTCACTTGAAATTGAACAACATTCGACAAATTCTAGTTTACCTGTGGGACATGTAGATCATGGGAAATTCCACCATAACTTGAATGCTATCAATCTGATTATACTACAAGCTCAACAACAACAGCACCCATTTGTTTTCAGAAAAGACCAATTGCCAATTTTGAACTTAATCAGTAGCGAATTGTTGGAATATGTTTTACTGAACACAACTGAAGAAGATCTGGAACATGCTCACGGTATATTCCGATACGAAAATTCATGGATGAAAGACTTAATCTATGCAAACCCGGGCTTGGTGGATAGTGGGATTTTGAATGAGAAATGGTTAGAAATTCTTATATAAGAGTGAAAGCACAGTGGAATTCTTTATTAGATAATCCGTGCCTTGAACTCTTTCGTGTATTATATAGAATAGAATAAAAAAGTAATTATATACATTGCTTCGTTTGTAACAAACCGAATGAGAGGAAATTGGGCACAGTACTACGATGGTATTACGATTTCTAAGCCGGATATCGTCAATTTCAGTAGAAGTTTATATATGCAAAACAAACTAAAGATTGCATGTAGGAAGATGCAAAAGGCGCATCATCGAATCACGTACTCCTTAGTTCTGAGTTCCTTTTATAATCTAAGCTCAAACGCCTACCCAGTATAATGATTTGAAGATATCACACCTGCATATAACGTCGCATCATATTTTTATCATTTAATTTTTCAGCTATAAGAAACAGCCTGACTAACCAACAGAAGCTTCATTAATAGAAACTACACACTTCACATTAGCTCCTTATGTCTAAGATTCCATTTTCCGTTCGTGCTACCGACGTGGTCCATAGACTTACTGTCTTAGGATTGCTTGGATTTTCCCTTGCCGTTTCAGGAAGTGTTGGATATAATGTTTACATGAATTCAGATTACGCTCAAATGAACAAGAACAAATTGAAGTTTGATAAAGAAGAGGTTGATAAAATAGATATTGCTCAAGAATAGAGTAAAAGGTAGTGCTATTTAGGGTCATGTATATAGGTAAATAAAATATTATATTAGATTGTTAATGTAGGCTCCATGATGACATCATAATGTATATTAAGGAATCAAAGAATGAAGCAATGAGTTTCAGAAGAGAGGGCAAGCCATAAGTTCAAACTAACTTGATTTCTTCTTCTTCTTTTTATTCTTCTTTTCTTTCAATACACCATCGCTATCGTCTTCTTGCTTCCTTTTCTTTTTCTTCTCCTTTATGGGCTTCTTACTGTGGTGGAGCTTCAACTGGGTCGCAAGATACTCATAAGTTTTCTTATTGAAGTCGGCTGCTTTCTCAGCCTGGTCGATTAGAACTACATCGTAGTCAAAGGTGAAAGGTATCTCACAGTTGGGGCACGTCGACGAAGATAATTCCATTTTACTGCTACTCTGATCATTTCTTTTATCACCCTTGTGCAATTCCTGTAATAATTTATATGAAACTACACACCCACATGGCCTGAGATAACACAAGTCTATACCACCAGTGACAGGACAGACGATCGTTTTATCATCCTGCCAATGCAACTTAAGCTCCAATATGTCACTTAATGTTGAAGGTAATGTCGCATCAGCCCCATTTTCCAGCTTCAAATTTCTATTTAACATGTACTCTACAATTTTTTCTTTTATATACAATCTACCCAAATAGTCTCCTACTACTATTTCGTTTCTCAATGGTAGAGAAGAAACTGAACATACTATAACATTATCATCTTGAACTATGTCCGAACTCTTTTGAGAACCTGCTTGGTGTTTGTGGAAGGATAGAATATCTTGCCTTTTAGCGATACTACCTCCATCATTACCCATCTTAATTCGTTCCCTGTATAGTTTAATGTCTCAATTGCTTAATTTGTGGGTGTAGCTACTTAAAATACATGTCGCTATGATTTTGTGTCTGGTCGAAACTGAAAAAAAAAAAAAAAAAAAAAAAACTAAAAACTCGTTCAGACGAAAACGAAGTAACCTTAAGAACCTACTCCTACACTTGTATATATACTAAATTAACGCCCACTTATAAATTTATTTGATTATGGCGCAAAGAAGAATTGACCTCAATCAACTTCAACCTCAACAAATCGTTGAATTAAGGAAAAACACTGAGCAGGAAATAAACCATTTCACTCAATCTCTACAGGCACTCCAAACCGCTCAAAGTAAATTGAAAGAATGTATTTCAAGTATTGAAAGTATGTCCACAACCTCAGCAAAGGAACTTTTAGTTCCTCTTACCTCATCATTATACCTCCCAGGAGAAATTGTCAATAAAGACGAATATTTGGTGGATATTGGAACGGGATATTTTGTCGGTAAGCTGGCAAAGGAGGCCATTAAGGTGTATAGTGGAAAAGTCGAGAAATTGAATGAAGATGCTAAGAAGTTGAAAGATATATTGGTACAAAAAAACGACACTTTGAATAGTATGAGCTTAGTATTGAGAGAAAAAATGATCGAGTATGAACAACAACAACAGCAGCAAGAACAACAGCAACAGCAACAGGCTGTATAAGAAGCCAGGAGTCAAGAAGCCTATCCTTTAGAGACCCCAAAGCTCTTTAGTTTCCATATTATCCACCAAGTGCGAATGCGATAAAAAATGTGTAAGAAAAAACAATCCAATTTTTAGTGAGTTCACAGAGATCAGGCTCTGAAGCTTATCTTGCCAGACATGAAAAAGAAGTCCTTTCATTTATTTTCAAGGGCCCGTTTAATCAATAATGTAAAGAATAGCATTGTTTGTACTTCCTAATTGCCATAATTAGATAACTATATAGAAAAATATATAGAGACTGTTATTTGACACAAGAATCGTATTCTGGAATACTAGTATAAAGCCAATAGAAGAGTTTTCTTGCTGGAAGAAAATGAGCATTCCTAAAATGAAAGATCACAATCTTTGGTTATCCAATAGATAGTCTTCCTAATTAAGATTGGTCCCTGGCACAGCCGCAGATACCTAGATTAACCGAATCAATGTAACTAATACCTTCGTTTACTTTTTTATTTTTATTGTACTATAAACTTTATTATGCCATATGCAGTGTGGATTCCTTCTTTCGCAATCGTGAAAGTTCCTTTTAGGCGACAAGAGGGCGCTCAGATAATAATAAGATGCAAGTATGTCACATCTCCCCCTCGCTTTAAAATTCTGGGCATTACTGTAAGGAATATGACGCGGTAGGATCTTTTAGCCACATGCCAAAGATTTTTAAGTAAGAAGGGTTAATATAGTCATAGTTTGACTTCTCTTTCAGACTAACATTGCAACTGTAGATCTGAAAAAGGTTCGACGAGTGGTTTAACTATAATCCCATTCCTTATTGACATGCTTCTGTTTGAAAAGGGCTACATTCTGTAGAATATATGTCTTTAGAATCGCTTCCACTATTTTGTTTGCTGAGAATATGAGGACATTTGAAATACTGAGAAAAGTCAGCTAACTTCTACGTCGAACAAGATAATAATACGTAACCTGAGCATATTACTATATCAAATGTACAAGGTACATTAGCTTCTATGACGTAGAATCGAAACAATTCCGCATATATATTTTCTAGAAGTACATATATTTTTTAGACCTCGCCATTTTATTTTTCGGTAGCTTTAAATTCATAGTCAGAGTACAGATTCGGAAAAAACATGACTCTCTTTCAGACCAGAAAACAATTAGCTGATGCCAATTTTATTTTGTTACATATTCCCTATTGTAAATGAATGGTTCCAGAAAGACTTGTCTCATATTATCAATTTTTCTGTTCCCGAACCCGTGTACTTTGCCTAGGTCACCACCGACTTTAACGCTCTCCTGCACAATATTTTCAAAGGATTTAAAATTTCCCAATAAGTTTACCAGGTCGGTCTTATTGATCGCCCGTATACTAACTAAAGTATCTCTTATGCGACTTTCGTAATCTTCTTCTCTAGCCCTCTTTATACTTGTAGTTTGCCTTGTAGCCGACAATTCTTGCTTTTTAGCATGATAAATGTAATTTCCAGCCTCTTCAAATGTCCATGCCAACACCATCGATAAGTCCTGCCTTACGCAAAAATTCAGCAAGTTTCTAATAATTTCCTGGTGTGAATCTACGTCAACTACTACAAGCAATATTCGAAGAGAGTCATCTGCAGAGAGAATGGAGGAATTGGTCGAACCCTTGTTCAATTTTTTGATTCTCTGCCACAAATATTCTGGGTGTAGCTTATGGTACTTTAGTGATAAGAAAAGAAACTGTAACTTGGGGTTGATGACGTAGTCGCTAACGATTGTGGAGTTGTATTCCCAAGCTGTAGTCTTTAAGTGAGAGTCAACTAGTAGAGGATTACCCTTTTGAGAGGGTGATACTTGAATGCGTGTATAGGTAGTAGACATTGGAGGTGGATTTCGGTAACTGTTAGCTCCTCCTCGCGATGCCACATCGGTATTTGTATTAGTATTACCCTTTGGCGATTGGTCTGTTACCTTATCGGTAATTTCAACTTCCTTGATCAGACCGTAATCGTTATTCTTATCGTCATTACTTCCTTTAGCTGTGCTTTCATCGACATCCACATCTCGCTTTAAGATACTCGCCGAATTTCCATCCGAAACCTGATCACTCTCAAACATCTCCCTCATCCTCTTAACTCCAGCTAACACACTAGCATATGAACTCAGATCAGTTTCCAAATTGGATGGGGACGTCATCTAAATCTTTCGCTTGTTTCGCTATGAACTTACCTTTTTAAATCTTGCTTGACTCACTAACGGTATGACTCGTGGAATCCTAAGCGAGTTAACTTTAAATCTTGGTATGACGTACTTCAAGATAAGTAGTCATTCTCTGGCCCTCGGAGATGCGCGGCTGATAAGTTTTCTGATTTCAATCTAGATGATTAGCATCTCCCAAAACACCATTATGCAGGAGGCACCCACAGAAATTCCGCCTTGTCTATCCGTTAGAGGAATAAGCTTTAGCTCCTCACGCAAAAAGGTAATTTTTTTATGTGCAGCTACATTCACGCAAGCTGAAAATGCATTTTACGAATTTGGATTGCAATTACGAACTATGCTGACTTTGGTTAATTTTATTTTGATATCCTCTACAGTATATCGACACTATTTTAAGCAAAAATATTTAAAAATGTAAAATCCTCCTTTTTAGTTTTTATTTTTTTTTAATTTACTTCTTCTTCTTCTTCTTACTTCCTTCTTCCTCTCAATACAATGAATTTCGTGTTTGACGCTGATACATTACTTGAAATTCCAAACAATGATTTGCAATCTGCAGCCAACTGTGAATATGAGCCACTTTCTACAAATAATAGAAACTCAACTTCACAAAAATTAAGCACCATGGTTAAAATTAGACATGTTCAAAAGAAAAACATCGTAGGTCCCCATATAAGATCCAAGTTTGGATGCACATGTTGCAAAAAGGATAGGTAAGTAACATTTAATTCTATTTTCTACAATATACTCTCCTAGTCTCTTTTTTAATGCGCTAAATTCTAACTCATAACTTTAGGAAGAAATGTGATGAAAGGCGCCCCAAGTGTGGAAAATGCAAAGACAAAAGCAGAGAATGTGTTTATTTATTACCAGAGCCTAAATCTAAGTGTGTTTCTAGTGCTAATAGAAATGAAACACTAGCTTCATCTACAATTGGTGAAATATCTAGTGTTAATCGTGCTTCGACAACTACAAAGAACGGAAACACAATTGAAAACTCTCCTTTAGACACTAGTTCCTTAGACACTAGTTCTTTGGAAACCTCTCCAACATTTTCCCACTGTAATACGTTGACAACTAAAGCAAGTAGCACCATGTTTCCATCACCACTCCCAGAGCTCTCTTCTGACTTATACGACCAATTAGAAGAATTTTTAAACACTCATCCTGGATCTACTTTTGTTGATCATCAAGCTTCAAGAGCTTCAATTTTGCCAACTTCTTTTCAAATACCAAGTTCTCCCAATTCAATATTATCAACAAGTATATATGCATTATATTTGGATGAGAAGGGGCTCAAATATCTTCAGTACTTCCAAACCAATGTTTCCAAGCTTCTTTGCTTAACTTCAGCGTATAGTCCTAACTATTTTGTCAACACTTTCTTTTCTGTTGCAATCTGTGACGAAGCCATCCTGAACGCATTAGCTGCATGGGGTGGTTACTTCATGGAGAAGCTTGTCTCATCTGAAAGTAACTTAGAATTAGATTCCCTGGAAGTGGAACAACTGTTTCTTCCTTATATGGAAAGGGCCAAGAGCCTTATTTCTCATCGTTATGCAAATGGTCCATTAGACAAGAACGATAGATATACACTTCTATGCTTCTATATCATTGAAATGGGAATGAAAATTTGTACTGGGGATGTTTCTGACTGGTATGAGATCTTTACGAAGAGTCACAAGATGCTTAACACAAACTATGGAGGAATTCTTCAACTCTGTGAAGACTTCTCCTATTCAAATGATGTAAAGTGGCTTGTTCTGAACTTGCAGTACCATGATATTATGTCATCAGTTACCCAATCTAAAGGTACATTATTCTCCATGGAAGATTACAACACATTGTTTACACAATACAAGATTTTAGATTCTGGCGGGTACGGATTGGATCCATTTCAAGGCATCATTCAACCAATTTACCTATTATTAGGGGAAATAATGAACGCGCATGTCACCTTGAAGTCTTGGAGAAGTAGAATTGAGAAACAATTGTCTGCTTTAGATGATGTTTCAAAGGGCTCTATCGAAACTAGGTACTTGAGACAGATGAGAATAGTATACTTTGAAGATGCTGAATCCACATATGATAGACTTAAGGAAAGAGTTATTGTATGTGAACCTTCTACCATTCAAATGGAGCTTCTATCTCGCACTGGGAAGTCTACACTTCAACATCATTTAAAACTATTTGAAATAGTAAGGAATACTTGCAAACTTTACATGTTGCTCCACTTGAAACAGGTCACCCCAGCTTCTCCAGAAGTCCAGCTGATTTTGCTTCAATCACTAGTCTACATTGAGTCAATTGAAGATACAGACATAGTAGCAGCATTGCCAATGCTGTTATTAATTTGCGGGATTTCGTGTTCATTACCTTGCGATAGGAAAGAAATGCATGGCACTTTTAAGAAGATTTATTCTACATATAAAGTTGGAAATCTAGCTAGGGTGTGGGATGTAGTCGAAGAATATTGGAGAAGAAATCCTATGGGTACTTTATGCATTGATTGGGCTGAAATCTGTGAAGAGAATGGCTGGAGTTTATGTATGTGTTAGTTGAAACAAAATATGCTGGTAATGTTTTGCAACTAACGAAGAGTGATGGCTGTTTCAGTTTAACTTTCCACATTCATGTCTTAGAATTATGATTTTTATATTTTTGATTGAGGCACCTTTATACATTATATGAACTGTTTTATCTCTAGGTAATTAATTCTTGATGGTGTTATTATAACATATACCCCTACGTGTGTATGTCTTACACAACTAATATATTATCATAAATGTGTTTTTATTGAAAAACGTTGTAGCTCTCTTAGCTTAAAGGCTTGAGGCTGTTCTAAGACCAAAATGTGTAATAATCTAGCTAAGAAATGAGGTATTAAAAATTTTAGAGTCTGAGCGGCCAGTCTTTCCTGGCAAGAGAATAGCCACTATAGCCATCTGAATTCTTTCAATAACAACAATGAAGTTCTGCATCATAATGTACTAAAACTTTTTGAGATAATTCGATGTAGAGTGAAACTATCGTCTTTCAATATTCAGTTGAGTGAAGACTCTTGTGAAGTAGATTAAATTAGGATTGCTGAAGAAGTAATATCGCCGAGTTCATCAATGTAACAATAGCTATTCAATACATTGAGCTCTATGGAAAAAGACACACATTTCTTACCCATTACTCATCATGAATTCTGGAAGAAAAGTCTTTCGAGGCAGAGGTAAAGCATTTCTTAACTATCTGTGGAATATTGAAATCAAATAAACTTGTCTTTGAGAAGCAAAATTGTGATTGAATTGTCGGCTATTGAAACTGTTTCAGAAGGGTCTTTCGTCTATTGATGCTTTGAGACAGACGAGAGTCGCGTAATTCAAAATGCCGAATCCAATTCGACAACCTTGAGGAAAGAGATATTAAAAGAGTGCCAGATTTGTTCAAATGTTGTATCTACCTAGGTCAGGAAAGTCTTAATCTACTATTAGTTAACAAGATATAAATAATATTTATAACTTACCTCTTGTTAATGTTGAAACATCTCACATCTAACATTGCATTTTGCTTCCACATGAAACAGTAATAGTATTACACTGGCAGTCAAAATGAAAAAAAAGCGCCTACAGGTATATTTCGCTTATGGTGGTGATGATTCATTGTTACAATACAGCAAGATTAGAATAAGTCGGTAAGCACCTTCATTCAACTAGTTGAAGATCGTCGTTTCATATGATGAAGAATCCCGAAGAATTTTGGAATACTATTGTGTAAAACTTCTCGATTGTGATCAAAAAGAGTTTAAATCAGTTCAAAATTCATAATCTTAACAAGGGGAACTTCTCGATTGACTATAAGTGGGATTCAATATGTGATTTCGTAGCCGAATTTTTACTCACTTAAGCTTTCAGCTTTGAACTAGGACATAGTTCATGTGTCAAACAATGTTTTTACGTCTTTGATATGAAAACCATTTTGACATAATAAGACGTATAAACATATCTATATATGTATATGGAGCATGTATTTTCCAATCTAAGATGAGCCCCTAGAATAAAACAGTTCACATGATGTTGAAAAGTACATAAGATGTGTTTAATAACTCATCAAACATACTAAACTGAGCGTATCAGTATTGCATAACCTCGGAAAATGAAGGTACCCGTCTAAAAAGGGAGATAACTTTCATTGGCGTAATTAGCCTATATCTAGCTTAGCGCATGCATTAATTCACTATATTTGAATCAGAATATCCTGCTTTGAAGGAGCCGAATCACTAATATGTGTTGGGTAAGCACGGGAAAAGAGGTATTACAAGCGAACCATTCTTAGTCATGTACCACTTGCATCTTATTCTAAGAAGCTCACTCTAGTATCCGTTAGCAAGGCATAAAGAATATGTATGCTTCACATGTTGTTTCACTTGAAACAAGCGTCCGTCCCTCCATGGAAGTACAGTTCGAAGAAGAGTGCGTCGGCACAAGGCATCGACTGTTTAAGATAGTGCTTGAGGCTCATGCGTTTTTCGTGTGAACCGAAACACTGGACTTTCTTAACACTTCCTTCAAGGAAGATGGTGGTATAATCTCGCTTTATTATTTAAGTTCTTATTCTTCTAGGAACCCATTCTTCGAAATTTTGAACATTTTACCTTGAAATTTTATCGTTTATTGCGATATTTTATCGTTTATATGCATTGTGCTATCGTTGTGCTTATATTCTCGACGGTAACGTACATGATGAAAATATTTTTATTAAGAAAATTGCCAGTTACCTAAAAAATAGTCTTGTGTCAGTTTAAATGTACTTACTAATAACAACTAGGATACTACTTTAGAAATGAAAAATGCTATTGCCTAGAAAGAAAATGTTTACTCATTTGTCCAATGGATTATGCAAACTTTAAGCTGAGAGCAAGTTGTGTTTCACTAGAGTTTTAAAGATTAACATCATTCTAATCCCAGGTTGTTTCATCTTTAATCCTTCTTCAGCAGGTACTAGTCTCAATTTCTTTGGTCATTTTCATTCTGCGGTAGACATTAATGCCATGCTTAATCTCAGTGCTGAGTAAATTAGTGTCTATGTCTGAGTAAATCAACTAACACACGAATGAATTCCACCATTGAAATTTCCACACATTCAATTATGTATTCTCCTAGTTTGCAATACGTTTAGTTTAGTTTATTTACTCAAATAATGTTCTTCACCTTTCTAATGGATTTAATCCGACAGTTTTCTTCTATAACTCTCCAAAAATTTAATCTCTAGTCTCCATTTGTTTGAGGTGGCCTTAATACCCCTTATTTTATAAGGAAGGCTGTTTATTCTAAACCATGAATATTCACTTAGTTGATGCCCAGTAACGTTTTCAGTCATCGAATAATCAGTCTAAAGTTTGCTTTTTAAGGAAAATTAAGAATGAATGATATTAATTTACCTCTGAAGTCATGTTTCAAATAAACCTGACGTATTAATTTCAGCAATTATCTTATATATTAACCCTTTGCTCCAATTCTAAAAGTTTTGACAAAGATAAGATTCAATGATAAATGGCAATGTCTCTCCACCTAGCTTATGAATTATGTCTATGAAATTGCCTGCGTATATTGTTAGTTTGCTAGTCTCAGATAGTCTGTCAGCAATAGATGTCATCAAACTTGTGAAGCGGGTATTCAGAATCTGGTCAAAAGTAAACTCTAGAATTCAACAAGCGACAGAGGCCAAGTGTACAGTGAATCAACTCTTACAATTTGAGTTGGCTTTACTTAGTAAGAGCAAAACTGAGCTTAAAGCTTTTCCTCAAAATTATTACGTGCTATTCTGCTACATTATTCATCATGTTACTCTATCGCTATCTTATGTTTGCCTTTAATTCAATACCATATTCAGCAGCTTTCATATGAACGACCCAAGGGCCATAACTGAGAACAAGACACCAAGAACTCTTTGGAAGATCTTTCAACGAATACCTAAAAAAAGAAATTTTATCCTCTATAGACTTTAAAAGAAAACATCATGCCCTATTAAGAAACAGGATTTCTTTTTTAAATAATATGGGGGATGAAATACTAAAAGGTTGAAATGTGAAAGCTTATTTCCAATATCTTGGACCCGCGTCAACGAAACGTATAAGCAATTTCAGTGTGAAACCTCCCCCTTTGTTCATGGGGTAAAGTATCGTAGTAAGTACTTAAATATTATGATAGTAGCATTAAATTGGTTGCCACGCTCTGCCAACATAAATTAAGACAAGTAAATTTAGCTCATAGACCCTCCGACCATTCCAAAACATAACCAGTAAATTCGTAAATAGCGAAATACTGAGAGGTTGCAGGGATAACTGAAAACCTGAGAATTACTAGAATGACATAGAGTCACAGTAATGAATTCTAAAAAAAATACTTATTATCATAAATGTATATTAATAATTTTGCAAATGCTTCTTAAATCAAATGTTTTCATTAATTCAAGAGTGAGTCTCGTAATACTCCAGCTAAGAAAATAGCTCTCTCTTCTTCATATCTTGGGGTTATGATTTGAATACCTGCTTGAGCACCATGGTAAAGTTCTGGATCATAATAATCCCAAATTCTTTGATCTTCTTCACCACTTGGTACATAAGTCGGGTCTTTAGTATCAATTGATTTATCTGCGACTGTAACGGGCACAGTAATAGAGCTCAAATCTAAGATGTTTACTAGGACAGTATAAGAAAAGCCAAAGTATCTTACATCATTAGGTTTGAAGGATGCGGACTCCCACACAGGAGAAAGGATCCCGTCAATTGCTCTACCTGTAGTAGTACTGCTTATTGTCAGAAGCCAATACCGATCAAACCTTTGCTGATACTCATATCTCAACTTAGCGTACTCCCACTCTTCGTGAACATGAGAAATTCCTTTAGGAAACTTGGGGAGCTTATCACCATCAGATTGAAAACCTTTCAAAAGATCACGCACAATTGGTTCCCCAGATTTTGCACATTCATCAATAACTTCTTTGTAACCATCAGTGCTAGATATCAGAGCGTAGAGGTCACGCAATTCTTGAAATTTCACTGGCATTTCCCACTCAATTATTTCATGTCCCTGTGCTTCAAGAGCCTCCCTTGCCATTTTAAGCGCCCTTTCAATTGGAGGATGCAATCTCGAGAATCCGTTTCCAGAAATAATTCCAAAAGTTAGCTTCGGAGAATTTTCCAATTTTGTCTGCTCTCTCCATGGTACTGGCGGTGTCTTTGGATCATTTAGCCAAGGTTCCGCATCCAAAATGAGCTTAGTTACAAACTTCAAGTCATCAAGATCCCAACTCATCGGGCCGATTACAGATGAGAGTACAGGAGCACTGGAATAAGAATTCGAGACATTTACGTACGGGATACGATTAGAAGAAGCTCTTAAGCCGTATAAGCCTTGGAAAGATGAAGGAATTCTAATACTACCACCGATATCAGTACCAAATCCTAATGGTGCACCCCTCGCCCCGACAATCGCTCCTTCACCACCAGATGACCCACCACTAGATAACTTTCTATTAAAAGCATTGAGTGTACTTCCATATATATTAGATGTTGTACTAGCTGCTAACATCGCCATTGGAGTTGTCGTTTTAACGTAGAATACTGCACCAGCTTTCTCTAATATCTTTGCTAACAATGAAACTTCGTCTTTAGACTTGGGTTTGTTTACTTGCGAAACGTATCCAATTGCGGAGTCAATTCCTTCCAAGTTTACCTGATCTTTTAAAGATAAAGGAACGCCATGGAGAGGGCCCAAAACTGAACCATTGTTATCTTTATAATATTTATCAAGAAATGCAGCTCTCTCAAAGGCTCTATCAAAAAATATTTCAGAGCAGCAGGTGGTAAGTTGATGCGTTAGTGCGGCTCTATGACAGAAAGCCTTAGTGACAACTAATGAAGTCAATTGTCCCAGTTTAATCCTATTCGCAATCTCAACTGCAGTTAAATTAGTGATCTCTCTTTCCTCCTTAGATAAAACGTTATTAAGATACACATATACGTTTGGTACCTCTTCTATTAAGGGGATTTGGCTTAAGCGCCATTCAACTGGAATACCCTCATAAACTGATTTTTTCTTCGAAGCAGCAATGCTTTCCCAAGTCATTCTTATCTTCTGATGACTACAAAGAAGAGCAATGGAGAAATAAATTATACTACTCAAGAATCAAACTTATATACCCAGCACCCTAAGATAGGGACGTAATTTCTCGTGCTGATTGTTCTCGATTCCGTGCATTGATTGGAATCATAAACTTTTCAGCGCGGCTATTGCCTAATCGGTCAAAGAGCAATTCGAATTTCTGATCAAATACTGATAAGCGGAAATTCAGACAAGAATGAAATACTTCCCCCAAAATGATACAATCTTCAGCGTCTTATCTATCTGATGTACCCCAAACACTCTCCGCATAAAGTCCTCGCGGCACTTCGTTGATGACTTTGACGTAGATTTGCTTATGCATGGAACTGTTTTATTTTTAATTTTAAGTAATTATTTACCCTAACATGCAATGTTAATGTCCAAACGTAGGAAATCCCGATGGCTTACAAAAAATAATTTTGATAAGCATATGTTTAATTTTCAAGGTTGCATTCTATTTTGCGGCCCACATCGGCCACTAGATCAATTTACCCGATAAGTTATCTATTTTACATTGTATGATACCAAATTGGTGTACAAGATGGGGAATCATAACCGCATAAGAAAAAGGCGAAGATAACGCTCCATGATATTATACGACGCCGCCCATATAAAGGTAGATGATCCATCTGATGCAACTAATGAGTAAATCTCTTTTTGCCAGGTAGATTTAATAATTATGACTGATAAATATATTTTAGACCAAGGTTATGGTTATGGATTTGCTTTGGGTATCGGAGCTGCCTTTGCGCTTTTAATGGTGTCAATCTCTAAGCTATTGTCAATTTATGCTGGTGAGGTACAATCATCTGAAAGATTTTCAACGGCATCTCGTTCAGTTAAATCTGGTTTAATTGCTAGTTCAACAGTTTCCGCATGGACTTGGCCAGCAACTCTATTGAGTTCTGGAGCGTGGGCATACAATACTGGAATCATGGGTGGTTTTACCTATGGAATTGGAGGTACTACTCAGGTCTTATTATTTGCATTTTTGGCAATTCAAATTAAAAAGAACTCTCCCGGCTGTCATACTGTTGCACAATTGATTCAAGTGAGATTCGGTAAAGCTGGACATTGGGTTTATCTATGCTATTGTGTAGCTACCAATGTTTTAATCTCATCCTTATTACTTTTGGGTGGATCTCAGGGATTTTCAGAAACAACTGGTATGCACATAATAGCGGCATCTTTCCTCTTACCGTTGGGTGTCGTTTGCTATACACTTTTTGGTGGACTTAAGGCAACGTTCATTTCTGACTGGATCCATACTGTGATAATTTATGGAATCATCTGTGCAGCAGCTTTCGTAATTTATGGTAGCTCATCGCTTATTGGTTCTCCTAGTAAAATGTATGATTTATTAATCGAGGCTGATGAGTTGTTCCCAAGTTCTGGTGGTAACAGTTACCTAAGTTTCTTTAATAAGCAGCAAATTTTACTCACTTGGACTGTTACTGTAGGTGGTCTTAGTTCTGTTTTTGGAGATCCTGGTTATTCTCAAAGAGCAATTGCTTCAGATGCAAAGAGTGTTTTTTCAGGCTATGTTCTTGGTGGTGCATGCTGGCTAGTCATTCCCTGGGCCTTGGGAACTTCTGCAGGTTTAGCTTGTTTGGCTTTGTTAAACAACCCTGCATCTTTCACCTATCCAAATGCACTTACCGCAGCAGAAGTCGATGCTGGTATGCCGGTAATTTATGGATTGGCGGCAATCTTTGGAAAATCAGGAGCTGCAGCTGGTTTAGTGATGCTTTTCATGAGTGTAACTTCAGCTACTTCGGCAGAATTAATTGCGTTTTCTTCAATTTTTACGTACGACGTTTATCAGACCTACGTGAAACCAGATGCCTCTGGTAAAAGATTAGTTACCATCGCCCACGGATCAGTTGTCTTTTTTGGTTTATTCATGGCATGTTTGGCTGTAGTATTTAATTACGTTGGGGTGACAGTAGGATGGCTTTTAAGTTTCCTAGGAATTATTCTTTCTCCAGAAGTAAGTGCCATAACCTTAGCAATATTTTGGAAGAAAATGTCCAAAGAGAGTCTTATTATTGGAGCACCCTTGGGTACATTGACTGGAATCGCATGCTGGATTGGTGCAACATATGCATACAATGATGGAGTCGTCAATAGGACTACAGTTATGGCAAATGAAGCTACAGTGATTGGAAATTTCACCTCGTTATTCAGTTCCCTTTTCTACTATATCGTGATTTCATACATTAAACCGGCAGATTTTGACTTTAAAACATTTGAAACTTCATTCCACGCCGGAGATGATGCAGATGAAAAGGAGCAAGCAGCCATGACAACCAAGAAAGAGGATGCTGGCATTTTGAAGAAACAATCGATAATCACTGCAGTTTTGAACATAATATTAGTAATTGGTGCTTACGTAATTGTTCCATGCGCATATTATGGCTCGAGATATGTATTTTCGAAAGCGTACTTTACATCGTGGATTGTCATTATGTTAATATGGCTACTTGTTGCGGCTACGTATATAGTTGTTTTCCCATTATGGCAAGGGCGCCATTCTATATACGCAATTGTCTCTCATGCTACGTCGTTAATTGGAAAAACAAAGTCGGAAAGCACATCCGACGCTTCCAGTTCAAATTCCACTGGCGTGGAAGAAGTTGACCTCTTGTCGGAACCTAAAGTTTAATTTTCGAGAAATAATTATATGAAGTCAATTCTAGAAAATACATACCTGAGAAAATTTATATGTGATGAAATAACTTCAATAGTAGAAAGTGTAATTTGGCTATCTTAAGTGGTACTGTAGAATTGAAAATGAGCAGCATCTTCTTTATTTCGTTTTTCATTAGTACCTTACTACTGAATTATAAAGTCTAATTCTTTATATGTGGCTTCTGCTTAATGCAGCAGCATACCAAACCAAAACTGGAAGACTCGTAAATTAAGAACCCTGCTCGCTGCATCAAAAAATTTCTAATTGCGTTCCCACAGCTTAAGCGAAAAACCGCACACCCTAACATCAAAAGTAGAATGCAGGTCAATCGGCGACCAATTCAGGAAATAAAAAGAACTTTTATGCTCCAGTTGTTTATCGAATCATCGGTGTACATGATAGTGTTTAATAATATTTTTACATTAAAATTTTATTACATATGGTTAAACAAAAATCATATAAGGTGTAAAGAAAAAAAGATGTTTTAACACCAGAAGTGCCACCATCTCTTGTAGAACGGCTTACCCGCAATAATTTCCTTTTCTTCTAACAATTCTTGCTTTAAGACATCCAAATCGAGTTCTCTTCTTCCAGTATCAAGATCAATATCCTTGGCTCTTACATATAATCTCCAGTTTCTAGTCCACAATTTGTGACCAACGTAGAAAAGTATGACAACTGGAACCGATAAATAAGATTGGAAGAAATCAGAAGCGTTTGGTGAGCCTCCGAGAGGGAAAAGAGCAACCCAGAATTGAGCAATAAAAACCAAAATGATAAAAATCAAACCGTAGTAAGAACCATAAACACCTGCTTGAGCAGTGTAAGCAATTTCGTCGGTGGATCTGCCTTGAACCCGCAAAGCATATCTAAATCTGATGTGACAGAAACAAATTGAACCCCAAGTGAATAACGAAGAGAGACCTGACAATGCTGACATCCAGTCGAAGACAAGCGACTCATTATTAGAGGCGACTAAGAAACATAAGGCACCAAAGAGACAGGTAACAATAACACCAAAAATTGGTCTACCCTTTCTGTCGATGTAGTTGAAAATCTTTGGCGCTTGGTTACATGCAGCCAATGCGGCTAAAGTTCTAGATGATGCATAAACGGAAGAATTTCCAACTGAGAGAACTGCAATCATAATAACGACATTCATGACCGATGGTAAACCCTTAACACCAGCATCAACGACGGCTAACACGAAAGGAGAAGCTCTAGCATCAGCAGAGGATGTACCAGAAGTCAATCTTTTATCATCGTATGGGACTAATAAACCAACCAATAAAAGGGAAATGACGTAGAAAAGCGTAATTCTCCAGAACACTTGCTTGGTGGCCTTTGGTAAAGACTTTCTTGGGTTTTCTGTTTCAGCAGCGGCTAATCCTGCTAATTCGGTACCACCGAAGGCAAAGGCTGCCGAAACAAAAACAGAACAAACACCCTTAAAACCATTTGCAAAGGCACCTGGGTCGTAGTAGTAATGAGCACCAAGGTACTTATGGTTTGGTCCACCACCTGAAACAACGATAATACCAAAGAAGATGAAACCAACCACAGCAATGACTTTAATAATCGAGAATACAAATTCAGCTTCTCCGTATCCTCTAGCACCAAAGAAGTTAATCACGCAAATCAAAACCCAAAAAATACAAACAAAAGCTGCTGGATTTATAGTGTCATTCCAGTAGTCTACAGTTAAAGAAGCAGCAACCAATTCTAAAGGTAAGGTAATTAACCAACCCATAGCATAATTCCAAGCCATGGCAAATCCCCAAGATGGGTCAATAAAACGAGTATTGTAAGTGACAAATGCACCAGCAACTGGGAAAGTCACTGCTAATTCACCTAAGGCTTGACAGGTTGCATAGATCATAGTACCAATTAAAGAATAACCGATTAAGACACCTGCTGGACCACCAGTGTGCAATCTCTTACCAGAACCAACGAATAAACCAGTACCAATAGCACCTCCGATGGCGATCATCTGTAAGTGTCTGTTCTTTAAGGAACGTGATAATGGAGAATTGGCGGTAATAATAGCTGTTTTTTCGATATCTGTCAAATTGGGGTCAAGGTTTAAGTCTTCCGCTTCGTAACGCCTGAAAGAATCAACAATTCTGGTAAAAGTAGATCCTTTTGGCTTGTCGTTATCAAATGGCAAGACTTCAACGGTGACACCACCATCCTTTTCGTTAGAAGAAGTTTCTGCTGCCTGCCTAGAAGCAATATAATTTAGTTCCTTTTCAACCATGATTTTTAAGAAAGCTTTAAAGGTGTTGAGAAAATCAGCTTACAAACCTTTTCAATCACTATTGAATGAAATTTCCTAAATTATATACTTAATTATGGGGAGATCAATACCTTATCTCGAGCTCGACACGGCACTCTTATCGTCAATATTCTAATTTCATGCAACAATCAGAAAATGCAACCACAATTTTGTTACCGGCATATTAAACTATTATTTTTTTGATCGTGCATGAAGATTAGCTTCTTTCTTATCTAAATGAAAAAATTGTTGATAAGCAACTCCTGCAAGGAACCAATGATTATGGAAAATATTAGGGAGTAATGCGTTTGTCCACTTCGTACATGAGCTGATATCACACACGAGCTGAGAACCCGCTAAGCAACTCATCAAGTCATTGGGAGCAGCGAAAGGAATGACTAAGGCTAAAGTGGGTTGTCTTGCACACTGAACACGTAAGTTGAGACGCAGAAAAATACTAAGGGGTATTGGAACTGGTGATAGGTAGGCTTAATAACTAATTCAGAGAATTTAAGATTTAAGGGCTAATGTGACAATTTCCGCTAGTTGACAACCAATCATTTCTCATACAAATAATAAAGCTTTCCTCTCTTGCTCTTTAATTTTTTTTTGGCAATAAAGATCATAAATCAACTCCTCGTGGTCTTTTCTTTTTTCTTCTCTGGCTTTGGAGCTCTTGAAACTTTATTTTCATTAAAAAATATATACTTCGTTTCGAAGATAAGGGTCAAGAATGTCGAAGAGGCTACTCACAGTTCATTCCGACCAATTAACCGATAATCACGTTGGTAGTTCCGAATTATTTTATTCAGTTATAATATCCCTAGACGTCGTCTTCTTTATTTTTTCGCTGTTTAGGAATTGCGTCTTGCAATTTGGCTTGGCAAGCGTTATCTTTCAAAATACTAAAAATCCTTGTCATACATTACTGACACATCTTTTTTTTGCTTTTGATGTCAAGAACAATATACCAAGAATTTTTAGAGATCTTCCTGTAGCTTTAAGCTACCGTTGTACTCGAAATATAAATATTACGTCCGCTTGAATCTGCAAATTGCAACAATTCGGAAAATTATGTTAGTGAGCTAAAAGCCTTGCAGTGAAATTTTGCACTGAACACAGTAGCGGTGGGGAAACCATTGCCTAATTAGTTCTCAAAGTAGGCGGCTGAACTGTGCAATAATATTTTATTTTATTTTTCGTGCATTGTAGCTTGTAACTTTGCTTGCCCACCTACACCTTGTATTTTTTATTTATTTCTTTTTTGATTTATTTTCATACACAATTATCGATCCACAGAGAGGAAGAATATTCGTATGCGACAAAGAAGAATAGGACTAAAAATATATGTAAATAATAATGATGGTAGAATTACTTGCTCGTAGATACTCGCTATGAGAAAAATAACTTGCTACAAAATGATAAATATGTGGCTTAGGAATGGGGAATCCCAACATGGACAGCATGGATGTTCGAGAAGAAATGAAGAAGCATTCACCATATCCTGCTCCCCCGTTGCTATCTCTCAACTAGACATATACCAAAAATACAGCTTGCGCCCCCAAAAGGAAGGTTACATTAGCAGGAATTGCCCAGCTCATTATCTACTGCTTCTCTCGAATATATCAAATATTGATGTAAAATTGGATGTTTATCCGGAAGTTGTCCCAGATGCGATTCTCGAACTCTCCCCTTTTGAAAATATCGAGGCGCTGGATGTGAACATTATAGAAAATAAAGATTCAATATTTGCAGATATGCACATTAGTGAGGATCCTTGCGAAGAACTCAAAACGTCTACTCGCTTTAATGTCGAGCAGGTAGATACCCCACTAACGCATCAGTATTTTGAAAATTTATTCAAAACTATCAAGCAAAGCTTTAATTCAGTAATTAAGAATTTCGTTTTAGAAGCTGAAATTTGTGGAGAAGATGAAAGCTTAACTAGAGCGAATTTCAACCCCAAAGCGAAAATGCTATTGTATGACAATCTGGAGCCGATAATTAGCTCACCTAGCATAATCAGAGTCAAAAGAAATAATACATTATCAAGCAGACTCAGAAATGCTAATGGTACGACAAAGTCAATTTTGAAAAACAAGTTTAACGAATTTGAAGAAAATGAAAGGTCTAGGGCATATCAATATGATTCGTTAAATATTCAAGAGTTTATGTATGAGTTGGATTATAAGGAAAAAAGAAGAGTGGAAGAATCCGTTCTAAACCCAAGCTTAAGACAAATTCAAATAAGTAGATACAACAATGGCGAATTTTTATGATAATTGTATTTCAATATTTGTAATATTTATACAAGATAATGATTTGTTCTTATTTTGATTTAATGGGTTCTTTCATTAGAGCTTGGATCTGGGCCATTTTTTGATATCTTTTTCAAAACGCCCTGCGAGATAAAGAAAGACTCAATTTCCGAAATTTTTAAAGTGTCTTTCTGAGAATTTTAACTTTAGATCATGAGGCCCACATCAGAGCTACAAGGGTAAAGCTAAATATAGACGAAAGTAAAGTGGGATTCAATGAAATCAAGTTATTATTTCCTTGATTCATCTTTGAAAGTGCTTTTGAAAAGGGACAAAGCAAAAGAGATACAAGATGTTAAATTTGTAGATATCTTATATTTTCTAATCTCTTGTGGCAAGTTACTTGCAGCTAATTTACGAGGTACACCCGTATTGTAAAAGAAGATTTCCAGCTGATCATTTTCCAGTTCAACCTAAGTGAGTGCTTCTGCGATGCTTCCGCGGCAGGAAAAGTCAAGATTTACAGCGTATCTGATAAAAGCATCCTTTCATATTCGTGTTAAGCACTCTAAATTTCATTTGCTATCTCTTGAAAAGTCCAGCATCATGCTAATTTCATATCTTGACTCAATGAGCTCAGTTTTCGAACGAAAAAAGGCAGAAATTTCAGTTAATAGTGACTCTGTAATTCATCCAAGCCTTTGATTGTACTTAGAGTTAAATTTTGAATATAGATGTTACGTTTATTATTGCTAGCCCGTGTTTAGATTGGAGATATGTACAGCGACTGCAATAAAGAATACTTCTTATTAAGGTAGGCAAGTTTTAACGAGGTATCGCGGAGAATATTACTCTAAATCTTATGTTACATAATCAATCCGGAGCATACTTTTTAGTACTTTAGATTTGTATTTCACTCCTGAGACTCTTCCAAAAATACTTTCTCAGATTTAGCCTATAAGCACTTTAGTATCTAAATGAACTGTACTATTTTTGTGGAAACACAAATAATTTTGGGGGACTTTTTTTGATTATCTTACATGTCTATTAAACGCATCACTTATCTCAAATTGCCGCACTGCTCCCACTTCTATCCGAGCTAAAAAGGGCCCTGTTTCTCGAGAGAGAATTTCAAGTCCGAGAGCAGATAAAGAAAAATTGAAGGAAATTCACATACTTGTCATAGTGTTTACTCCTCAGACCAATTTATGTAGCTCGAGTCAAGATTCCAGTTTACAAATATACAAATTCGCACCAATTTCAGAGATGATGCTCGACATGCATATTTTGATGTAGAGGTGCATAATTTCGTTCAAAGCCATCCGTAAAGTTTATTTTAATGAAATTGCGACCGTTATTCTGTATGATACTTCTTTCAGAGCTTACAGAGTAGTAATGTTTTTGGAAATATCCCAGTGCAAAAATACTGGACGATCATGGAGAAGTCATTGAAGTAATCTATTATTCAAATAATGAACCATGGAAAGTGACTGAATCATACTAGTACTTACAATAAATGATAATTCCGTCTTCTGTTGAATACATTTTCTTTGCAGAGACTTATGGATGAAGAGAATATATTCAGAAACAATAACTATCATCTTGGAATGAGTTTCAATTATAATTAGTAATTCGAGTTCGCGTTTCATGTAAGTTCAACTACGAGAATCCTCCAATGCCTTAACCCAAAATATCCATTTCTATTTCCAAAGTAAAGCTATAAAAGAAGTGAAATTTCCTGCAATTGAAAGGGTACATGTCTTTCGATTCCAATCAATCAATTAAAATAACATTCAAATTTAATTATGTTATCATTTTCCAGAATATCTTTCTTCTCTATTGCCATTTTTCTTGTCTCTTCTTTAGTCAATGCTGCTCCAATCGATGGTATCACTAAGAGGGCAGAAGGTGTAGTCGGATTAGATTTCGAAGTACATGTTTTGCAGAATGACACAATAGTGAAGCGTGGTCAAACTGATAGCAGTGCTTTACTGTTCGAGCAATATTACTACATTACTTATCTTGAATTAGGCTCCAATAAGCAGAGAATTGGTGTTGATGTTGATACAGGTTCGTCAGATTTATGGGTTCCTACCTCTAGCGCCTCCCTTGAGGTTCAAAAATGGGGAAATTACAACCCAACTGGTTCTTCATCATACAAGGATCTCGGAATCCCATTCAGTATTCGTTATGTAGACAAATCAGGATCTTCAGGTGAGTTTGTTTCGGATACAGTTTCTTTAGATAATGGAGTTGCTAAGCTCTCTAATTTTCAATTTGGAAAAGTTGACTCTACTACTGTGAAACAGTGTGGTGTATTTGGTATTGGCCCAACTAGCTTAGAAGCGGGCGTTTTCCAACAAAGTGGAGCCCCAGAATACCCAAACTTTCCTATCGCTTTGAAAAATGCAGGGTACATCAACAAGGCAGCTTATTCAATTTATTTAGATACTCCTCAGGCAAATTCAGGAAGTGTCCTTTTCGGAGGCAAAGACTTGTCAAAGATTGATGGAGATTTGGTTGCATTACCACACACAGGTGATCAGCGTAGATTAGGGGCTACTTTGAATTCGATAAATTTTGGAGGGCAAAACATCGATGTTTCAGCTCCCCATACTTTTGATACTGGAAGTACGCTTTCAGCCTTTCCAAGTGACACCTTTTCAAGCTTAGTCTCGGCGGTCGGGGCAAATACATTTTTCAACATTAACGGTTACCCCGTGGTAGATTGTGGCACATCGGGATCGGTTGCTTTTAACTTTGACGGTATTTCCATTGACATTCCTATTTCTGAATTTATTATGAATACTGGCTTCCTCTGTATTCTTAGGATAAGATCTGCTGCTCCTGGAGATGAAATTCTTGGAGATGATTTCTTAAGACATGCTTATCTTGTCTATGATGTTGAAAATCCTTCTGTATCCTTAGCTAAGGTTAAGTACGATGATTCAAAATCGAATATTGTCACTCTTTGAGGTTCTCGAAGATATTTCTTTACAAAGCTGATGCATTTATATTTTGTTTCCATTTATTTAGTGAATTCCAACATGTTCCCTTAAAAGTTAAAGTAGTAATTCTATGAAGCTAGGCATGACTTCTCTACATGATTTTTCTATACTCTTTAAGATTTTTCTAAAATAGACACTGGTCCTTGGTGCTTGAAATGATTCTCAGACAGTTCCTCTTCAAGCCAGTGTAAGTATCCCACGGAAGTGTTGGTATAAAATGTTAAACGATTGTAATCTTTTAATGGATCTCCGTTTTTAAGCTGATTAATCAAATTAGGATTGGAAGAGTAGTACCTTCCAACTCCTATTAATGTCTTATCATTTGCAAGAATGTCAATGTTTAGTTTAGCAATATTATCAAGGTATCCACCCATTCTAATTACTGTTCCATTCCACTCTTCACGAATCCAATCATTTGATCCTAATGAAGCGTCACTGTCTACATGTAAGTTTGTGAGCCTTAATTCTGTAATGGATAGGTACGCCAAATGCAGCAACCCAACCTCATTTAACTTTTTAACCAAAAATATCTGTTCCTCTTGGCTGAGTATTGATATCTTTAGTCCAACCCTGTTCATATTTTCTAATCCAACAACAGGAGCAATCTTGTCCTTTAAAAAGTGACAAAATCTAGAGATGAGTTTCAATCTATCTCCTTCATCAACATTTCTCTTTAACAAAAAGGCACAATATTGATATGGTGCAATTTCAACACCATCAAATTTGGCTCCACTAATTGCATTCAAGACTGCATTCGCAAAAAGCTCTTCATACTCTTCAACTACATTAGGAGGATTCCATTTTTTCAATGACATATAACACAAAGGTTGTGTTTTCAAATGCGCTCCAAGTTGCAAAAATATATAAGACTTGTTTTCATGAACCTTTTCAACAATCTTAGACCAACCTTGGGTCTGCTGAGCGTTCCATATTCCAGGCATATGAGAAATAGCTCCAAACTTATCGGTAATTGCAGTCGATTCAGTCACGAGAAATGACCCAGGTATTTTGGAACGTTCATCATAGTATTCAAGATTCAACTGCGAAGGTAAATGGTCATTAGTTGCCCTTAACCTGGATAAAGGGCACATAGTTATTCTTGAGTTCAAAAGATACGGGCCAACTTTGATGCTGGTGAATAATTTAGGATCAATATTCTCTATAGTCATTTATTCTATCTTTGGCTTTGACTTTAGTGTATGTAATAAAAATTGTTAAAGTAAGATTCTGAAATATAAAGCCAATAATCGATGCTATTTATATATAAGGAAACTGCGGTGTCTATTATACGGTGGAACATTCGTGCATTGCATATCTCATGCATTGATCCGTTTTATCTCCTGTCAATGAACCATTGACACAGCTTCTGTCAAAGAATGAACGGATTGAATGCGGAAAAATCTCCGGAATTTGGAGTTAGGCTTTCTTCTAACATCGAAAAAGGGTTTACAGTCTCGAGATCCGAAATCGGTCCGGTCCGTGAACTATATCCGAAAGACAAAATACAACCTTCAGAGCCTATACACAATTTTACGAATCTGTTGGAACACATACTAACCATACCTTCCCTTCTTTCACAATTAGATGCTTTAATGTTGAACTTGAATATCTTGAAAGGTGAAAAAAAACTTGCCAAAAAATAAACAGTGCAATAACAATCAAACTTTATGTATAGAACAAAATGTACGAAGCCATCAGCCATTTTTTTGGCGGGATTTAAAAAATAAAGCCATGAACTTCCATTAAGAGCCATACTTCTACCATTATCAAATTTTCTTTTCTTTTTTTTTTTTGCATTAGAAACGAGGTTATTCTCCTAGAAGATGCTTCGTTCGGCAACGCCTGTTTCAGGCTAAAGTTGCCTGCACAGTTGAATATGTTTGGCTCATATCTGTCCTAGAGTTAATACTTATGAGAAAAAAAATCAGTGTTGAAAGAAGCTGATTCAATCAATTCAAGCCATTTAACTATGATATCGTATCGAGTTCACTTTCCGCGCATGCAATGGATCGCTAGCGCACACTACTCAAGATACCTCCATGCTATACCATCAAATGTCTGAATGGTAATTAAATAAACGATCTACATTAACTACCAATTCTATACATACTCCCTCCACCTCATAGCCGAATCCAATGCACTAATGCCTAGCATCTCCAATGAATTTGAGACATTTTTCAATTACAAAGGATTTAAGCTTTAGAGTGTCCACATGAACAATTAGCGAGTAGAGTGATTTAAGCCCAGATGTGCAAAATAGAAATCTAACACAATAGAAAAATTTCAATTACTTGTAGCCGAGAAAAAAGCAGAAAGGTTATCAATTGCCTAGCACTCTAAGAAAAGGAGTAGCTTCTGCCTGTTGTTCTGAGCTTCTGTCCAAAATTCTTACTCTAATACACATATTGAGTATCGGCATTTTCACGACGTTCATTGCAAGCCTAGAATGAGAAGTACTCCATCCTTTATTACCGAGCCGCTAATCATTTGCATGTATTAGTGGTCCAGTGGTATCTTTACTCTTTGCCGTGCTATGATAACGATCAGAATTTTTCTGTTTGCATTCATAAACAAAATTGCCGTTTAAAAGATTTTATTACGTCAACTTTGGGAATGTATTTTACCTTATCCTGTTAATTAAGTACATTAGGGCTCTTCTGCGCACATCAATTGCAATGTATTATATGTACAATTTCTTATTCTTAATTAATGTGTGCAACCTGATGTCCAGTGGCATATCATACCTGAAAAATTTACCCCACTGCAAACATCTAGCACGACTATTTATAATGATTTACATCATTTAATTGAAATACTGGGAATTATCAGTAAGGTTAACGTATCAGCCAAAATCAACCATTCATGAGTAAAAGAGGAATTCCAATAAGTAAGTAAGATGTTTTTTAATTTATGTTGGTGGTTTTGGATTGAGACTTGCGCTTTAGCTCCCGAAAGTACTCCATCGAATAACAGAAAGACAGTTTTAACTACTTTTGCTGGTCGTCATACAACTACTTGGACATCGCTAGCTCCAATAGGCGGAACAGATATTGTATATGTGGAAATTCCAAGTAACGCTCAAACTTGGCTCACCACAACTTGGGATCAAAATTATACATTTACCCGAACAGCCTATGAAAGTCCTGGTGAAACTGACACAGTAGTTGTATTTGTACCTTCAAACTTTGAAATGACGGCAACTTCCACATGGTCAGGAAATTCTACGTCAACAATAATCTATTCTGCCACACAGGGTGGCACTGATACAGTAGTCGTCGAAGTTCCATCTAATCTGAAAACTACTGTGACTTCAACTTGGTTAGGGAATACTACCTCCACCATAACATATTCTGCAACACAGGGCGGTACTGATACGGTAGTCGTAGAGGTCCCATCTAATCTGCAAACGACTTTGACTTCAACATGGTTAGGAAATACGACTTCAACACTAACCAACTCAGCTGCTCAAGGCGGTACTGACACAGTAGTCGTCGAGGTTCCATCTAATCTGAAAACTACTGTGACTTCAACTTGGTTAGGGAATACTACCTCCACCATAACATATTCTGCAACACAGGGCGGTACTGATACGGTAGTCGTAGAGGT
>CAKXYY010000040.1:0-54228 GCA_935541525.1 Dujonia railenensis
TCCCTCATCTGGGCGTCATCTGGGCTCCATATACCTGAGAAGGCGTACTGGCTACTTCCTTTTCAATCATCAGCGCATTTCATTAATAGAATAGATTTTATATAGCTGGCTAATTATGATCTAACACGCATACTCATTTTTCATATCTCACTGTAGTACGGTCGCGAATTCCTCGCACCCTTTTGCAACCATTACTATGTGATCACTCACTACATAAGAGATGATATGGTCCTGTACGTGGTGTATTTCTCTTGAGGTGAAAATTCCGCTTCCCACACATCTTTATTGTTTATTTATTTTTGTTTTTCGTTTATGTCTGTTTCTTATATTTACATTCTATCCCAATTAGGAAGCATCGTTACAGAATATCTAAGACTAAGAATGAGCAACAAGTGAGACATCAAACAAAATATTTATCACTGTCAGAAGGAAGAGAAGAGAGACTCAACAGGAGAATAGCTATCTTTTTTGGCTAGAATTAAGGCACTAAATGAAGAATAACGTGGCATTGAGGTATTTGGAGTCATTAGACTCTGTTGATTCATCGCCTAGATACCCATTACAGCCAACTTCTAAGTACAATTCATCGCCTATCAAATCGCGAAAGTCCAATGGTGGGGATCTAGATGAATTGGAATCCGAATTAAATGCAAACATCTCTCCGTTGAAAGGTAGAGGTGAAGGGGCTAATACATTGAGTCCTATTAGATTCGACAGCCCTAGTGCGACAATTTCAAGCTTTAAACGTAAAAATGTAGACAGTAGTCCCTCGCTGGGGTCTGCTGATAGTAACATAGATAACGGTAAGCCAATGTGGATGAGAAATCTAGGTAGCAAGACGACTACAAATGCTAATAGGTTATCACCTTTGAAAAAGGAAATTGGTAAGCCAAGCGATTCCAATTCTATAGTACAACTGCCACTGGCCCTGCTGACAGGTTACGAATACCTCTGTCGTATTCAGGCGTTGAAGAATTGGTTGGAAATTATTCTTCAAGAAGAAATCACTCAAAGTCCAGCAGAACTTATAAATTATATCCGAAACGGGATTCATTTAGCTAAGCTTTCCAATTTAATACTTCCAAATACTCGTAAGGTCTTCACACAGGACTCCAAACTCCAATTCAAGCACACTGAAAATATTAATAGGTTCTTCCAATTATTGGACTACATGAACGTTCCGGACCTATTCAGATTTGAATTGACTGACTTATATGATGCCAAAAACGTACCCAAGGTATGGTTCTGCATCCATGCATTGAGTTATACCATTGGTAAAAGTGACTCAACTCTTCCACTGGTAGAAAACTTAGTAGGAAGGTGTGACTTCAGCGAAGAAGATGTAAAATTGGCTCAAAGAAGTTTAGTTGGGTCTGGTTTACCTAACTTCGCTGATGTAGATAACGAAGGTAGTAGCAGTTATTTGGATGTGGTTATGCTGCCAGTTAGACCACTTCCAGAACTGCCTAAGAGATACCAACTGCCAAAGTATGAACTGCCAAAGTTTGAACTGCCACCTAGGTTTCAAATAGAAAGGGAAACTGTAAAAGAGCCTGAACCCCAAGCTACACCTGAACCTGAGCAAGCAATATCTGAACTTGACAACCCATTCATCGAGTCTAGATATGTCCCAGAACCAATCCAACAGGGTCCAGTCTCAGATCTGCATGCCAATATTATCAAACTTCAAGCACTTGCCAGAGGGTGTAATTTTAGATACTCGATGTTTGTAGACAGAATAATGCTCAGATCTTTTGATGAAGAACTTACACATTTTGTTTCGATTATTAGGGGTAATTTGTCTCGCTCTAAGACTGTTCACGAACACAGAACTGAACTTTTGTTCTTTAAAAAGGAAATTATCCACTTGCAGCTGAGTGCAAGAAAGACGTTATTGAAGAGAAAGTTGGTTAATTTGGAATTGTATGGTAAGCCATTGCTTGAATTGCAATCTGTTATTAGAGCAGGTTCCATTAGACTGAAAATTCGTTCACAATTATTTGATCTTCAGGAGCAGAAGCAAAGTTCAATCATACCATTTCAGTCAATTTTAAGAACATCTTTAATTCATCCTCGTACCATGAAATTAATGGAAGTAAATAATGATCCATTCATGCTTGGGAAGTTTGTTGAATTTCAAACTTGCTGCCGTTCATTTATCTTTAAGAGATTTCAAATTACTAACTCAATTAAAAATTCAAAAACTATCAATACAATGATCAGATTTCAATCGGTCATTCGACAAAAATTCATAAAAAATCAGTTGAAAGAAACAAGACTTAAATTATATAAGCTGTTGACAACTGTACATGAACTTCAATCCATTGGGAGGGGTGCCATTGCTAGAACAAAGCTTTGTAATAGTGTCTTGATCACATTAATTGACGAAGACTATACATTTAACGAGCTTTTTGCAAAGGTCAGGGGTAATAGAGTTAGAAATGAAGTGTACCAAAAGAAACAAGTCATACACCATTTATCTTCACCAGTTTTCATACCCATTCAATCCATTTTCAGAGGGATTTTGGTTAGGTTCCTGAAAGAAGTTCAAATGGAAGATCTATACCAAGATATTGATAGTTTCATTCAATTACAATCCATAATTAGAGGTGCCAGCTCTAGAAATCGAATAAGAACGACGTATGAATATTACCATAGGAATATTGATGCGGTAATCAAAGCGCAGGCAATCATAAAGAGTAAGTATGCTCAAGCTGCATATAAAGGTTTACTTAACATGAAGTCTCCCCCACTTCTGGTAATAAAAAAATTTGCATATTTACTTACCGACAATGATATTGACTATCAAGAGGAAATGACTCTCACTGAGTTAAAAGATCAAATAATTGACTTGGCTAAGAATAACGAAGAAATTGAACAACAGATAGAGAACTTGGATATCAAATTAAGTTTATTGGACAGAAATAAGATCAGTGTTGATGAATTTGTTAAGCACAAAAACAAGTATAAAGTATCAAGCAGAATAGGTGGAATTGATGAAGCATCAGTCAACGATAAAACTTTAGAAAAAAGTAGCAGAGAAAGATTGGAGTTGTATCAAAAGTTGTTTTACTTAATCCAAACCAATCCTCAATACTTAGTAAGATGCTCTTCGGCTGCTAGTGAGGCTCTAGGCGGTAACGATACAGTAGCTAATTTGGTTTCTTGTTTATACCCTCTTAAAGATTCCTCTATTGACCACCATTCGAGAGAAGAGTATTTCTTGGTAAAGTTGACTCTTGCGCATATGCAAGCTGATATGAATAAGAGCAAAGCAATCAGTGACATAACAAAGCAACCAAAAACTCATTGGATAGAATATTTCTTAAAATTAAACAACTACACTTTCCAACGTCAAAATTTGAAACAGATTATGGGTAAGATAACCACTGACATCTTGGATGATGATTATATTGACTTTGAATCTAATCCTTCTGAGATTTACAGAAAATTTGCAGAGAAAAGGGATGGTAGATTGAAAGAAGTACCTCCTCCTCAAGTTACCATCAAAGATCCTGAAGTTAGTGCTAAATTTGTGGAAAACTTGATGAGCTTAAGAGAATTTACAACAGAGAGTTTGGATATCATTTCAAGGGCTATTCACCGTATTCCACTCCATGTCAAGATTGTCTGCAGACAAGTTTACGATTTGTCCAAATTAAATTTCCCTGAAAAGCTGGAACAGCAACATTTGGCGGTAGCAGGTGTAGTTTTTGCAAAACATTACCTTGGTATCATCTTATCTCATCCTGAAAATTTTGGATTGCTTCATCAAGGAACAGGATTCTCGGCGACAACGATCTTACGCTCTCGTGAAAACTTGAAGCATTTAAACAGATGTATTTTGCAAGCATTCTCCCTTAAGCCATTTAACGATAACTTTTTAAAACCACTTAATGAGCATTTAACTACCTGCTTTGATTCAACTGCAACTACTATAAGACAAATTATTGATGTAGGTGAGTTGGATAATGCTTATGATATGAATCAGTATGATGATGTTGTCTCACATGACAGACCACAGCTAACAGTAAAGGTACATGACATGATCAAAATTGCAAAATTAATTAAAGATAATATTGGAGTTGCGGGACCAGAACAAGATGACCCACTTCATATACTTTTGGATAAAATTGAGAACTTGACGGAATCATCTACGAAAGATCTTATCGCACTTGCAGAATTGGGACACGTAACGCTATCATTAAATCCAACTACTCAAGAGGATTCAATTCAAGATTCAAAATCTAAGATCCTTTTCTCCCAAGCAAAACGGAGTCTTTTGTATATTATAAGAATTCAGGATGGTCCCGGATTATTGGAGCTTTTGATTTCTGGAATTTCCCCCAAGCACGAGGATGCATTTAAGCAGATAGTATCCCTGGAGAAGTCTGCCAACTCGATGGCTGACCAATCTAAACGCCCATATTACAAGACTTCTCTTGGTGATTTGACTCAAATTTCCTATCGTGATTTGAAACGTATGGCACTTGAGATTATTCTTAAATTGGAATCTGAGGGTAAACTCACTCGTAAAAATTCCTACCAAGATCTTTTGAATGAGATCGCAATTGACATCAAAACTAAACATCAACAAAGGTTATCAAGAAAACAGCAAATGGAAATCGCATTTGAACTGCAAAGGAAACTTTCTCACAAGTCTTCATTCTTAAGAAAGCAACTTCAGGACTACAATCGCCATGTAGAGCATATCTTGGAGCAATTGCAGCTGAAGCCAAAGGATAAAAAGAAATTCTTGTCCATACTTCCAGTATTTTCAAAGCAGTATTTCTACCAGCGTGAGTTACGTAAAACAAATAGACTTCCTAAATTTGGTTCTTACAAGTATTCTCTGAAAAAGTTATTGGATCAGGGGATTATAAAAGACTACCACAGTGGGAAATCACTTCTGTCATCATCTAAACTTGATTTCATGTTCAGTTGTAACGAGGTTGGTAAATTTACCATTGAGGCAGCCTCTGGAAGTGTTAGCATTCCAGGAGCGGTGAACATGGTAACATTGGACCAACTTCTAAACTTACAGTATGAGGGAATGGCTACCTTGGATTTGTTTGATGGTATGGTCAGCTTTGATGCTCAAGCTCTTATGGCTTTTATATTCAGAAAGTTCTACCATGCTGATACCTGAGCTTGCTACTAAACCTAGTATTGGAGAAGAATGAGTTTTGTAAGATTGGAACTATAAAATGAAATTTCATGATTGGTACATATCAAGCTACTGTTCAATTTAGTGGATTGACCTTAGTTTCTGTTTTTGACATAGGAAGAGTTTCATGGACTCAACCTTATATGATAGACATAGGTATGTAACTACATGAATACAGATCAAATCACAGATCTGGGGATACAGGGGGCCGCCTAAACTTGACGTTTAATGGATGTCACTTTGGAAAAGTTACTTGTGATATAAAGAATTTAATGGATTACTTTATTGAAAGTAACGGCAGTCTTCGGTGTTTCCTTAACCAAAGATTTTTCTTCATAACCACTCTGTACAAATATTAATTAATGAATAGGTTAATATAAATAAAAGTGTATTTTTACAGTTCAAGTATATAGGTATTTCATAGAATTTTTTATATAGGTTTTTCATTTATATAAGTTTTTCATTTCGTCTTTATTTCTTTTTTTTTTACATTGTTGTCTTAACGTCTAAATAGTACAATTTACTTCTTGAGTAATTCTTCAATCTTACCTTCCAAACGGTGTAACCTTTCGTCCTTTTCCAAGCCGGCTTCGGTCAAAGTGGTGACTTGGTTTTCAAGTTTCTCAATAAGAGTGTGAAGCTTCTCTACCATGTTTTTAAGAGTTGGAGCACCTGCTGTTTTGGTAGCAGCTGGGGTGGGAGCTGCTGGTTCTGCAACAGCAGGCTTTGAAGGAGAAACTTCAGATTTTGGAGTTTCCACTTTGGGTGTTTCAACTTTAGGTGTTGCAGCTTTAGGAGTTGCAGCTTTAGGAGTCTCAACCTTTGGAGTTTCAACTTCGGGGGTTGCAGCTTTAGGAGTTACAATTGCAGGTGCTTCTTTTTCAATTGGTTGAACTTCTTCCCAATCGTCACCATCGTCTTTGTCCTCATTTTCAGAAACGTCGTTTGCCTTTTCAAGCATTGCGTTTACCAGCAGTGAAGATTTCAACACTTCATCAACTGGCTTAAGTTCTTCTGCTTGTTCACGAGTTTCAGTTACCTTTGGACTCTCTACAGCCAGCGAAGCAGCCTTTGGTGATTCAGTAGTTTTGGTTTCTGCTTCCTTTTTAGGGGCTGCAGCTCTTGGAGCCAGGTCCTTGAAGACTGGAGGTGAGTTACCCTCGTACAATTCTTCCATACTCATTAACTTTGGTCCATTACAGTCGGAACCACTTAACCACTTCTCGGCACTCAAAGCTGGTTCGTACAGAGGGCAATCAGGGTAAATGTCAACTTGAAATAATTCGCTTCTTCTTGGAACCGTAAAACTAATTGGTTCGATACAACTATCTTTAAGAGTCTTGAAACACTTCAAAACTTCATTTTCTTTCACATTTACTGCATACTTAGGAGATGCTGCGAATCCTCTCTGAGGGTCGACACTCAGATACTGACTGATTTCGTATAATTCATCAGTCTCCAGTTCATATTCGTAGTAACGAATGTTACCATCTCCCTTACCAGCCAAATACAAAATTGAGGTCAGTTCATCATAAAAGGGGATTAAAACACCCAGGCTCGAATCAATTACAATGAATCCATCAATTGGTCCTGCGCTTATATCCTTTACATTCCAAATACCGATTTGTCTGTCAGAAAGTCTCGAGAATCCAGTAGTTAAAATTCTATCAGTATTTCCTAACCAACAAATTCTTGATGGCTTGGCACCAGTGTGCCCAGGTCCTTCAGAAATAACCTTACCTGATCTGATATCCCAAATCCTTAATATTTTGTCTCTGGAAGTGGTGGCTAAGAGCAGTCCATCATAATTGAAACTGAAACTGGTCACTAAATCCTTATGTTGTAATGTAATAACATCTTTACCAGTTTCTAAATTCCAAACCTTAACGCTGTAATCTAAGGAACTTGAAACTAATATGTTTTGGGCAGTTGGATGATATAAGATCTTACCAACCTTTCTTGTGTGTCCCAGTAAAACTTGAATTGGTTCTACAATGTCCTTGATTTCATCGTTATCGTTCACGAACTTATGGAATGAGTAACCCTCTTCTGTTGGAATTTTCCAAATATTGATCTTCCCGTCGTCACTGCATGAAGCTACATGTTCCAGGTTGAATGGGTCAAATGCAGTATCCAACACAGGGCCCTTGTGTCCACGGAAAAGTGGAACTTGATCTGGAGCCTTCCCAACCTCATCAATAGGTATAACGGCAAATGCACCACCACCGGACAGATCCCAGGTCACACTCAAGTACTTTCCATTAGATTGGATGATATTGGAATCCCAGGCGTTCTTGGTAATTTTCAAATTTTCATAGCAAAGCTCCTTCTTTGCTGCTTGTCCAAAGACGTGACGAAACTTGGATGCTCTTACAAATTTACCACTAGAAAGAGTTAGTAAAATGAAGGGTAAAATTAACTAATATGGGTCTCCTATGAGTCCATCTTGAACTGCAGTCTGGCTTCTTATTTCAAGGGAAAACCTCCTCTCTTCAGGTTTTATCCCAGAGTACTGGAAAAATGAATAGGTGGTTATCGCGCACATGACCCTCTACCATCTGGGTTCATTACGGAAGGTCAAACAGGCACTAGTTGAAGGAGTGCGCGCCTAGTGATAAGTTCGACATTTTTGGACATTTCTGGACCAGCCTTTTCGCAAACAATTGACTAAGTGCAATTAGTTCCTGAAGCTTAACTGATCAAGGTATTTCATACAATGTCGAAAAACTAGCAGGAGTACATGGCTACCATTATTGTATTTTCCCTTATAAAATCCTCAGCTGCATGCCACTTATTTCCTTTATTAAATTCAATTTTTCGTCTTTCGTTCTGACTTTTTTTTACATTTCCAGACATTCATCCGTTGAATTCCTGAACAGTGAAATTGGGAATGAACAAAAAGACTTGTGCTTTTTCAGGAATCAGTTACATCACAAACTATGAAATAACAATCCCCTTCGTCAATTGAAAAAAAAATATGTCAACACCCTAAGATATTCCCATTCTACGTCGCAGAAAATTATACATACCTCATATTTATTCTACTTTACTTATCGTTTATAGGCACTTTCAAAATGACGTGTGTAGTTTTTCAGCTGAGTTTCGTTATCATTGGAATTTTCCCTCCAAACCGGAAAATGGTGTGTGAACGAAAAAAGTGTAAATTTGGTGGTACGTGCAGGACATTTACCAGACTATGCAAGCGTGCCTTTCAGTGCCTTAAATCTGGGACATCAATACGCCTGCTTAAAGTGGGTGTATATTTATGGTTTAAAGGATGTGGGCCGTATTTTAGACTTTACCATGATAAATACAGTTTTTTATCCTCTCAACTTTTATATTATACTATGTAGTTCCAATTTCTATGTATCACTTCAAATTGATGGGTATGTATATGTACACTTTTCGTCACAATAGCCTTAGCACTCTGAACGTACTATCCTCTGATTAGTACCATTATCTTGCTGGCCTTCAAACTTCAAACTTCACTCAAATACAAGTACATACTTATTATATATTAAACCCTTCAACGATCTTTTGTAGTTTACTAACATACCTATTTTCAATGGTATGGCCCTTTCCTGCCGCAACCTTCAAGACAAGCTCATTTAATTCGGCCAGCCCCAAGATATCCACATGTTCTGCAGTCTTGGCACCTCCTCTAATATCAAATCTATCCGGCTCGTGCTTTATTTCCACAATTGTAATGGACATATTACCAGGGTTAAACCGAGATTTAGAACCCTTCTGCCATTCGTGGCACATGGTATGAGTTAAAAGTGAAATAGTACCATCACCGTCACCGAAATACACCGGGATTTCAGCTTCTGTGTCAATAGTAATATCCAACTTTGAAGCAGCATCTGCCTTTTGATATGCGTAAGCACGTTCAGTGGGGTTCCCGACTCCGTAAAAGCAATACATCTTCATATCTGGCGCATTAGGAAGCGCCGCTTCCAATGGATTTGACCATTTCAGGTGATCCTGGTTGTTACGCTCAAGCTCTTCCTTTGTTTTAGCAATGCCGAAGGAATACTGCTCCCTTACTCTGTTGGAAAACCAATCTGGTGCCGTATCTAATAGATAATCAATACTCTCATTAATGGTGAACTTCTTGTGCACTTCTTGATCCTCGTCCCCTTCTCCTTCAACACTATTCTTCAATCTGATAAAAGTTCCAAAAGAATCATTTTTTTGGGTATTCTCATCTATTTTTTCCATACCAACTGCCTGTTCATCACCGACGTCAGTTTCTAAGGTATTAAGCGGGTCATCTGGAGCATAAGTTAAGTTTCCCCAAATCAATTCACCACCTTTAGGTAACATTGAAGGAATACCACCAAAACTTCTCAACATATCCACTCTTTCCTTTCTTGAGAAAAACTTTTCCAACCCATAAACTGCCAATGCGTTAAGTTGAATTGTATCCTTCATCTCTCCCAGAAGTAGGGCAGGAATTGCCTTCGGTGCACCCAATGAAGATCCCAGGATGTCAACCATTGCTTCCAAATGATCATTACACCATGAGCTACCACCATTTCCGTACAACTCACCTTCCGCTTCCACCCATTTCATGAAATAGTAGATAACTTGCACCCCCATGGAATGTCCCACAAGAATAGACTTTTGGCCGTTAAGGTACTTCATAGTTTCAATTTGGTTTTTCAATTTAGTGAAGTAACCATCTCTTTTCTGTAAGTCCAAGTATGCCAATCTCCAATCGTAACTGGCGGAGATCATGTTGTTGGGGCCATAACCTATCACTGCTAAATTTTGCAAAATCTTGTTCCAAATCCAGTACCCAGCAAGAAAGAAATCCGCAGCTTCGAAGCCCTGGGCAGCTCTAAGTTTGATATTGGGAGGATCAAGGCCTGTTTCAGGGTCCAACATTATATGTTTTAACCAACATGCCTTATCCAATACCATGGTTCTCAACATATAGAAAGATCCCCAAAGTCTCTTACGGAAATATGGTTCAGATTGGCATCCATCTATGGAATCAAGGCCCCATGACTCAATTCCGGTGGAAATTACTCCCGGAACCATAACTACATTATGAACTTCAGTCAAGTTTTGCTGTAACACCATTCTTTTACCCACAGAAAAGGAATCAGCGCTCCCGTGTAACTGGCCCTCTTCCTTTGTGGAAGACGAAATTTCGATGTCTGAGATCAAGGATTGAATGCCAGAGGGGAGTACATCTCTCCAGTCATCCAATATCCCACTTACAGAGTCATAATTGACCAACTTTTCCAACTCTTTTTGAAGTGAATCATGAGAATTGGTAGAGAAGAATACAGCAAGAAAGAGACCAATAAGGGCACCAAGAATGAATACAACCCTTCTTGATTGATGTATTTTTTTCCTTTTGACCACTTCCTTTTCTTCTTCTTCATCTTCTTCGTCTTCGACCTCATCATCAATCGGGGTATCATTAGCTTCCACGGGTCGAAGTTTTGGTGTTCCTAGAACTGAGGAAATGGTTGCTGTCTCATTCTTCGAAGTTTGGTTGCTTGAGCCAGTGGCACTTCCGGCAGATACCGAATTGCTTCGCTTGGCGCTCTTACGTTTTACCATGCTGCTAAACTAAGAAAATTTTATAGCCAAGGGTATGTTATTGTGCTAAGTTGATAAGCTATAGCAAAAGAAGTTGGCAGTATACGTGATGCTCCAGCTTGATCAAATTTGTAAACAGAGTTAATACTTGAAAATTCGGCACATGGCTCCCAACCATAGGAAGAGTAAAGGCGAAGGCGGAGGGTTTGACAGCTTATCTTTAAGCGATGCAGGGTGTGAAGGTGACTGAGCGGCAAGTAAGCTACTGCTGTGAAATTCTGTGTTTTGTAGAGAAGTGTAACGTCAACTCTCTAGCTGGATGTTGATGTTTTTTATTGTAGAGCAGTTCTTTTCTTTCGTGTTTGAGGCTGGTGGCTTCCGTAGAGTTGCTGCATAATTGGGTGCAAAAAAAGTATGCACAGAAGACATGCAGTAGATGAGAGCGGAGCAGACTAAGACAGGAGCAGATTAGAGCAGAACAGAGTAATACAGGAGCAGATTAGAGCAGAACAGAGCAAGACAGAATCAGAAGAAAAGTAATTTGCTTACAAGCATCCAAAGGGATCTGTGCTGGGTAAAAGAGCGGTAAAGTTGTTGTGGGCGGATGGGAAGTTGGTCACTTACTTAGAGCTGGATTTGACGGATTTCCCTTACATTTATCTCTCGTACAAGAGGGCTCACTTTATTGAATGGAAAGCATCAACATATGATCGTTTGGTATAGTCATTTATTTATTAATAGTTACAATGCATCCATTGTATAGTCATACTCAATCCCAGGAGTGACACTAGCTATAAACTTGAGAAATATGATTAAATATTGGTCAACCCTAATGGTATCACCTTCTTCTGGACTCTCGGCATCCTCATCTTCAACGGTATTTCTCCGTCTCACGTGGGCCATTAGGACTTTCATGACGGATGAGTGTTTACATGGATGAATGGATACTGAGGTGGTGTTAAAGGATACTGGTAGATTCTCTATGGTGGCAGTCTTGTCACGATAATCCCCTGATATATCTTCGAACATCTGTTTGGGCAATAATGGAATACCATTGGAATTGAACCCCACGAGGTACAACTTTGGCACTCTATATGAAGTCGAGTATGTGATATAAAGGTCATATTTACGCAACAAAGAGTTTTGGGACCCGCCTCCTTCAATAAACTCCAGAAATCCATCGTTCTCATACTCAGAATCTCCTTCCTCATCATCCCCTTCAGCATCTACTTCTACAAGATCATCTATATCATCAACATCCTTGCTGGGTTCAGTGGCTTCAACTTCATTTTTCGTCTCGGTCGCACTACCTGACTCTTCTTCTCCAACGCTTCTCTTTATACTTTTCGACTTTACCCATCCCTCTCCGTCGTCATCCTCTTCTTCTTCATCTTCTCCGTCTGCTCCAACCCCTAAATAATCCGCACATCTTTGATGGCTTGGTACATGTTTAGTTATCAAATATTGCTTATCTGCCGGCAAAAAATCTTTCCTCAATTTCTCCGGCGCAGACAGCCATTGCCAAGTCGGAAACTTATAAACTAGATAATCTCCAGCCTTAACAAACTCTTCTGGTGATATTTCCCCTGTGGTGGCGAAGTTAGAGGCGTGGTTTATAGGGGTAAGGTATTCTCTAAGGGAAGATAATTTCGATCTAATCATGAGGCTACTTTATTGATTGTATGTATTTAATGAGAGGATTTAATATATGTTTAAGATGACAGTGAAAGAAAACAGGAAGTTTCTATGATGACATGTTTGTGGATCCCCTTCCTATCTAGTATCTAATTTTTTTTTGAGATCATGCTTTCTTATCTATTAGGTTGTATGCAGTACGCTGGATCTGCTTCAACCGGATGGTAGCAGGGCATCAGGGTGTCACGATAGTACTCAAGTGCAAGTCGTTCACTAAGATAAATGATAAAGACATATGGAGTAATGGATCCTAAGATATTAGGTGTAGTATTAACTTAAGAGGTTTCTTTCGGTAGGCTATATGTATAAGAGTGTATTTTATTCTCATTACTACACATGCGCATACAAATATACATATGACAATGACAAATACCGAATAAGCACTAGAATCGTCAGTGTCTTTCCAACCTTGCACATCAAAATATTTTGAAATAACATACAGGGTAAAGTTATCTCTTGCACATGAATTTAATGTTAATCAATAAAGATGCTAAATAATGTATGGTTTTTTCTTTGCCGGTGTGTTCTCTGACAGGTGCTACATATAAAATTGGGTGCAAAAAATATACAGCAAAAGAAAAAAGAATGTACTTGATAGCGATATGAGCCACAATTTAGAAATGAAGAGAAGGTTCGGTTTGGCAGCCACTCAATTAACTTGCAAACTAGGGAAACTATGAAAACGTTACAGGAGCGTCATAGGGTGTAGTATTTCCAGGATTGACACCGAATTCCACATTCTCCTCTATGCGTTTCGTGCTGAAGAAGGTAAAAGTTGCACATTGAAGGATAATCACGTGACCACCATATGCGTACAGCCTTTTTCCATGCCTTCAACTTGTTTACCAGTTCAAATATCAAGCCTCAAGAGAGAGTGGAATGTAGAGCCAAGGAACTACGCAGAAGATTAAGGCTAATTGGAAGACAGAAGACAGAAACGAAAAACCTGAAACCAGTTATAGTAGTTTGAAACAAACAGATTTTGCCCGCAGTTATACTGTTTATGATAGGGTGGGCCGTTCAGGCTCGCATATATGGAGCTTAAAAGTTTAAAAGCATGCCATCTCCAATTTAAGACAATAGCGAAGTGAGTTCTGAAAAACTGCATTATGCGTAAATTTTAATTGGTACCTAAAAAATAAATGCGTCTGGCTTCACCAGAGACACTAGGGTCGTTTGGATGAGAGATGATATTTGCGACTACAATAGAAATCATCAAAAACAAAAACGAAAGCATTGAGATGAAAAAAGAAGAGCCAACAGTTAGCTCGTAATACAAGAAGGAAGGAGTGACGTATAGTATAAATAGAAATGATCTAGGGGAATGCAATTTAAGGTAAAACAAGGTAAAACAAGGCAAGCCCAAGAATTAAAGTTCTTATGGTTAATTTTTCAGTGCACATCATAACAATAACAATTACCATAAGAAGCTAGATCGCAAACATCACGGAGGACCGCGTAGCGAGTCATTCAAAAGAATGAAAAGTTGAGTGAAAACGAGGTATTGTGCAGGATGTTATGCAGCGGATGATCTCAGCTAACATAATTTTGTCAATAATGTAATGCACACTATAAAAAAGGAATATTTTTAGAACGCATCGTGCTGCGACAAGCGAGAAGTACGAGCGGGAAGCTCGAATGGAAAATGAGAGGTAAAGATCGAGAAAGGAGGGTGACACATCTGTCATGACCTGTAGTAGAACCCAGGATTCCTCACGTTGATTCCCCCCCTTTCTACCCCTGTAAGCCTGAGCCGTTTCCTCCTATCCTCCTGCTCTCGCTTATAGAAGCCTCGTTCCTGAGCGAGCAGTATTTATTTTTACGTTCTAAAGATTGACTCTCGGAATTTTCATCTCTGTCATCTTACTACTTTAGTAATGTTTATTCAATACGCGGTGGATTTTTGGGGCAAAACATAAACACTTCCCAAGCAGTCGCAGCCAAAAAAATAAAAAATAATAATAGTAAAAAAAAAAAAGCGCTACCACGCGAACGTGTAAACATAAACATTACCAGTCCATATTCAGAAAGTTTGGGTATGGCAAAATGTATACAAAGTGTGAAGTTGATATTGGTATTGATATTGTTGTCTTTTTGATAATATATTTAACTTATCTCTTTTTTTGTTTCTCTTCCAAACTTCAAAAAAACACTGCCATTGCTGTTACTTGTGAAAGGGTTAAGTACACAAGTGTGACGTTAGAATTACAATTTTGCAGTTAACAAAACGCTCGTGACTTTTTTCTTTTGTTTCAAATATACAAAGCTAAGCATTCACCCAAGAACACACACAACACTGCCTGTATGTCTCGGATCGCTTTAGCTCCAATTAGAGACTCATCTCTCAACATATCATCCCCTTCAAAGTCTCCAAGCGGCCTCAAGAGACTGTACACTTCACCTAGTTTACCCTTGACACCTAATGGTAAGCACAGACTTTCGCAATCTCATTTCCCACACCAACCACATCATCTCCAAGCACAGACTTTCGGAGCTGGGAGCGCACAATTGCAGAAATATACCACACCAAAAAGCTTGACTGACACTTTCTTCAATGACCAAAACCTTACACCGAATTCCACTTCAACTTCTCCTGGGGGGTCGGATTTTTTGGAATCTCCAGACCTGAAGACCGCAGCAGCAAAGTCACTATCATCTACCCCTGATAGATCTGCTACAGCATCATTGGCAGCAACCAAACTTAAGTTGAAACTTCAACTCGCAATTTACAAACTTCAGAAAAAGGGCCTTGTAGGAGGAAAGCTTGCTTCCAACAAAAATAATAAAATTTCCAAATCTTACATCGCTGCCAGTATTAACCTTAATTTAAAATCATTAACTTCTGCATCAAATTCCCACATTACCAAGCCATCGAACACCTTCGGCTCTAGCTCCAACAAAAACAATACCAACCTTACTTCCCTTCCCACTTTGAAAAAGAAGAAACCATCATTATCTGCAACAGCATACGACAAAAATTTACTTTTATTCAGGAACTCCCAAAAATTAAAACTTTACAGTATAAAGAAAGATTCAAAGTTCTATGCAGACAAGAAGGACATCCCATTAGAACCTAGAACAGTTGATTCGCGCACCGAACAACATCAATTTGCATCTACATCGTCACCGGCAACAACATTCGCGACCTTCCCACCAAGTGTGAAGACGAAAATGGTTAGACTGTTGCCTCCAATTAACAAAATATTGAAAACTCCACTCAAAGCCACAACAAGAAACCTCGTGAACCCATACTTGCCACATGATAAGAGATATAAACTACCATATAATAATACAGATGAAACGATCGATGAAGATGATGACGGTCCAATAAAGGAAAGCACCAGTAACTCAATTAAAGTTGCAGGTAAAGATAATTTGCTTAGCTCTTCACCAATCCAAGCCAATTCCTTTGGAACACCCAACTCGTTCAGTGTTGCAAAATCATTACTTCAACTTGGATCTGGCTTTTACAATTGAGAAGAATAGGTTAGAGTATTAGGGTCTAAAGTCCCCACTACTAACTATATCCACTCTGGAACCACAATTATCCACACACACACTCCATAAACTTGGAACGAATAACCATTTAGAATCAAACCTTTCGTCATACTAGTTTTTTTTTTGTATTATATCGGTGGCATTGTGAAGCTGGGTGGATATCTAGTAGGTGTGTAATCATAGATTGTTGTGGTGCAACCTAATAGTGGCATAATTAGACTGCAAACTCAAAAGTACATACTAGATTAGTAATCTCTTAATAAAATACAACAATAATAAGAATATTCCTGTATAAAAGTGTGGTGGCTCACCAGTTCCCCCACTAACCGATAGTCCGAGATCTACCCGACCGCCATGAGAAATTCAAGCAATCCAACAACATATATAAATGGGATTGCTTCCCACGAAGAAAACCTATCGTAAATTAGCTTTTTCTACTCAATTGCAATAACAATCATTCTTTTAGATAATACATTGCATAATTTTTCAGTAATTTTCACTTTTTCAAATTTATACTTTTAACATGTCTTTAGTAGGTAAGAGCTTTAAACTTTCTAATGGGAACCTTATTCCTGCAGTAGGCTATGGTACTGGTACCAAATGGTTTAAGTTAGGCAGAGACGAGATTGATACCACATTAGTTGATATTTTAGTTACCGCACTTGAAGTGGGGGTTACCCACATTGATGGTGCAGAAGTGTACAATACCGCACTTGAGATCGGTGAGGCTTTACAGAAGGCCGGTAAGCCAAGAAAGGACATTTTCCTTACTGATAAGTACTTTGCTGGGGATGGTTCGTTCACCAGACATTCTCCTTTCCCCAACCCATACGAGTCCTTAAAGGAGTCGTTGAAGAGATTCCAGGTGGACTATGTAGACTTATACTTGCTTCATGCCCCATTTATTAAGAAGGAAACCCACGGCTTCACATTAGAGGAAGCTTGGGGCTATTTGGAAAAGTTAGTTGATGAAGGGCTTGTAAAGAGTATTGGTATCTCTAATTTTGCAATTGAAGACTTGGAAAAGATTTTAAAGGTTGCTAAGATCAAGCCAACCGTCCATCAAATTGAATACAATGCCAACTTACAAAACCAAACTCCTGGAATTGTCAAATATTCCCAAGAAAATGGTATTCTAGTTGAATCTTATAGTCCATTGGGCCCAATTATTAAGGGTGCTTCTGATAGTAAACTCAATTCATACCTTGCAGAGTTAACCAAGAAGTACACAGGAAAGGATGCTGGACAAATCTTATTAAGATGGGTATTACAGAACGGTGTTTTGCCAATCACTACTTCTGGTAAGAAGGAGAGAATTGTTGGACTGTTGGATATTTTCGATTTCCAATTGACAGATGAAGAACAAGAAAAGATTGCAAGCATTGGAAAGGAAACAACCATTAGACAATACTGGACTAAGGAATACAGCAAATTCGATTAAGTAGTTAAACACTTTATACGTTAATAATGCTAGTTAAATTTGGAAAAGCGTAATGTAGTTCTTTTGCAATCTTCTACTATTATGGGTTAAAGATAAAAACAAACAGAAGTAAACTTACATAGCAATTGCATACAACTTAAGGAATTCATTATCCTATGTACTTTCTATTAATATGAAACTTGCCTTTACTTCAAGTACTTCGAGCCACAATTTAAGAAACTCATTATATGTACACTCTACTAAAATGCAACATCACCTCACTTCACATATTTCTATCAAGTTGGTGACTTCTTCTATGATATCACAGATATCTTGCATACGATGGTATGATTCTTGAACTGGGAAATGCAAAGTTTGCTCCAATTGATCTAAGGTTGTGCCTGGTGGCAATTTATCATTCAGGATCATTTTGGATATTAACTCTTCAAAATTGAAGTCGCTATGGCCTGAAGACGGTTGCAATAAATTCCCAATTTTATGCAATGAGATGTTATCGTAGTACTTGCTTAAATTATAGACGTTATTTTCATAGTGGTTTTCGAGCAACGCACTCAAAAATAAACTAGCTATTTGCCTTACATATAGTCCACTATCGTAAGACGTTACAAACTGGTGGAATTGATTGAATGCAACTAGCCTTCCTTCAATGGTTGTTTTAAAGAACGAACAGGATAATGGGGTAAAAATGCCATTAAAATTTTCTATGAGTGCGCTAGAGTTAGGGGATCCAGCCGCTAAAGAATTTGAATTACCAGTAATTCTCAATTTTTCATTTAGATGATGTAGCAAGTTTCTTTTCAAGAAGTCGTTCCCAGTTAATAGTAATAAGTCAATTACTTTTCTATAAATGGATGCTACCAATAAGCATATGGAGCCCTTTGTGCTGTATGTACGTTCAGGGATATTATTAAGTAAAGTTAATTTCTTGTTAATCAAGTCCATAAATTTGGGGTGACTAGCTTGGCTAGAGATATTCTCACTTCCACCCGCTGCGAGATCTGCAGCAATGGAATCAGCATCTTTCACCGCCAAAAACTGATAATCTGAATACAAATCTTCGTACTTAATCTTAATGTATAGTACAGCAGTGTCACTACTTGTAAAAGCTGATAAACCTCTAGGAAGCACTGCCTTCAGTATTTGCAGAAAGAGTGACTCTATCCATTTCGATCTCGCAAAGCAATTCAACTCTATTTTTAAAAGTGCTAGTTTAAGTGTAAGCGCGGGGGTCTCAGCATTTATCTCTAATGAGGGAATCACGATTTGGTCCGATATAGCTCTTAGGTCTGCGCCACTGGATGCGATTCTTTCGATCTCCAATATTACTTCGTTGTCCAGCAACGTGGGGGAGCTTAGAACCTTGCTGATTGACATAGTTCTATAGCTGAAACAGCATAGTCATGTAGCAGGAAGTTTTGGTAACTCGAATTTTTCTGAACCAAGTGAAGTGGACGTGATAGCGTGCAGGATATCATAATCACTGCATCAGCACGAGTACGGTGTGAAGAGAGTCAATGTGCAGGTGTGATCTCTAGCAAGAGATGCAGATTTAGCACGGATAGGGTAAAGCATAATTCACTAGCCAAAGTCAATTCAAACAAAGGCCACAACAAAATTAGATTAAGGTTATAGTAGAAGAACAAGCCTGACCTGGCTTACAGAAGCAGGCCTGATCTGTATACGAAATGCATCCGAAACTGCTCCCTCTATGCGCAGCCTTTTTCTTGTCACTTAGCATAAGATCTCGTTTACACAGTCGTGTAGAGTTTTGTGTAATTTTCCACTTTTACGAGGTATACGAGGAACGAGATCACTGAACCCGAAGTCAAGCAATTTTGTAAATAAATAGACCAGAGTTTCTTTTAAAGTTTACCTATAATCATCACCTACGACAATCTATTCTATTAAGATGGCCTCTTTAAAGAAATTTTTTGCATGGACTGTAATTCCATTAGTAATTTTTTCAATTTTGAACAGACTTTTCTACACATGGTTACCATCAAAATATGTTTTCGATAAAGATGTGTTAAAAACTTTAGCCCGTGAATCCATCGCGAAGCACCCAGACGGTAATGCGACTGCTATCATGTTAGATTTGGCTCCTAAGATCAAGGCTGAGTATGGGGACATTGTAACTGACTTCAACTTCGATGACTGGATGTTTAACAATGCCGGTGGTGCTATGGGCAGTATGTTCATTTTGCATGCCTCCATCTCCGAGTATTTGATTTTCTTCGGTTCCGCAGTTGGTACTGAAGGGCACACTGGTACTCATTTTGCTGACGATTACTTCACCATCTTGACAGGAATACAAACCGCAGCATATCCTAATGCATTGACACCTGAAGTATACCAACCAGGTGACGTTCACCACTTACCTATGGGACATGTTAAACAATATGGTGCGTCACTGGGAATGTTCGCCTTAGAGTTGGCTCAGGGTTGGATTCCAGCTATGTTGCCATTTGGATTTTTAGACACTTTTAGTTCTACTTTAGACGCATACACTCTCGGAATAACCATTTATTACACTGGAAAGGAAATGATCGGAAATTTACTTAGGGGAAAATTTTAGATCATTCCTATGAAAATGATCAACATGGATCCTAGACATGGTTTTTTGAGGTAGTAAGGTGTTGCAGAGATATGTCACTCAGAAAGTTCGAAAAATGTCCAAGATTCTGCTAAAGGTAAACATTGAACCTACATATATCGGCGTGTTCGCATGGTATTGTTCTGGATGCATGGAGAAGTATGGTGGATCACGGCTAGTAAAAACCACTCAGAAAGTCAGTTTGCAAAAGTGCTTTATAGATTCAAGTAATAGCTAAGTGACTACATCAGTTTAATATGATATATATATTGATAGAAATGAATTAAATAAATATGCATGATTCGTAAAAAAACATAACCTGAAAGCCAAAGGGCGAGTAAGAAGTAACGCGTTTATAATATCTAGACCAGCCCAGTGTGGAGGCCACCGCCAAAAGCCTACAAGGGTGCGCCGCCAACTGAGAACTCTCTGCAACTCAAGTGCTTGTCCAATAGCACAGTAGCCTTACATCAGAGGTACCTCTCCCAGCCTCTTGTATAAATTCCAGTGCGTTTCTTATCCTAATTCAGCTACATCTACCGCGCGAACGCGGCGAAATTTTCACTCGCTGCTGTTTATCTGACGTAATGGCGGATAGATCCCAGGAATCTAGGAACAAAAGTTCAAATGTTTTAATGTAGATGCTTAAGCGTGTACTTGTTCGAAGACAATTTACAACCACATCATGCAAAATCTTACCAAAGCACAGAATATCCTTCCAACCAAGGCAGTCAGACCCTCCTCATCGCTCACCTGCCGTTAGCGCACCAAATAGTTTGACGCATTTTCTCGTATATCTGCACATTGATGCGATTTCACTTTTGTGCGATCTACCACTGGGAAGATAACGAGCACGTTGATAACAAAGCTAATATATATATACCCTGAGATAAAGTGAAAAAAAGGCTTTTAGGTCCTGTTTTGAAGCTAAGTATTACTAGATAAGGATATCAAGATGTCGGAGTTGTCACCGCTTAATTCCAACAACCCAATTACGTACGTTACCTCAAATGGTAGTGTTGACGAGTCGGAGATCGTCAACTATATCCAGAACCGTAGACAGTCGATTGCTTCGTTCGGTCCAGATGTTCCTACAGGGTTCGTACATACCAGAAATGCCGCTAGAAACCCAAGCGAGAGTGCTACGTCAGGTGTCGGGTTCACCAGTCTCAAAACAATGAGATCGCACGCTTCCATGGCTAGACATTCGGTTGTGGAAGTGTCAGAGGTTCTTTCACAGCACGGAGATGTGCTCCCTGCAGAGCCAGAGACAACTTTTGGTACAGAGATCACATCATTAATTAAATACTCGATTCCGTTGAGTATCACCTTTCTTTTACAGTACTCACTTACGGTTGCATCTGTCTTCTCCGTGGGGAGATTAGGGTCCACCGAGTTGGCAGCTGTCAGTCTTTCGTCCATGACGGCCAACATCTCAGGTTATGCTATAATCCAAGGTGTTTCCACCTGTTTGGATACTTTGTGTGCCCAGGCATACGGAAGGAAGGACTACAATACCCATGGATTGCATTTTGTGAGATGTACGTACCTCCTTTTCGTTTTATATGTCCCAATGTTTATCCTCTGGGTGTTTCTTTCCAAGCCAATCTTGCTCGCAATTGTGGGTGATGAGGGGGACCAGATTAAACTTTGCTCTTTGGCCTCAAAATACTTACAAATATTGAGTTTGGGACTCCCCGGGTTCATCCTTTTTGAAAATGGGAAGCACTTCCTTCAATGCCAGGGGATCTTCCATGCCTCCACCTATGTGTTGTGTATCTGTGCACCTTTGAACGCCTTTTTGAACTATTTCCTTGTCTGGAATCCGCACGTAGGTATGGGCTTTATTGGAGCTCCACTTTCGGTAGTCATTACGAATTGGTTGATGTGTGCAATGTTGTACTCTTATATTTTCTTTGTTAACGGGTACCAGTGCTGGCCAGAGGAGTCTATTTTCAGTAAGAGATGCTTCACTAACTGGCAAAAGATCATTGATTTATCTGTTCCTGGTGTTTTAATGGTTGAAGCCGAATGGCTAGCATTCGAGATTATCACTTTTACTGCGTCAAAGTTCGGCACTGAGGTCTTAGCAGCCCAGTCGATTATTTCTACAACTTGTGTTTTATGTTACCAAATTCCCTTCGCTTTGTCTATAGCAGCTTCTACTAGAGTTGCATGGTACATTGGGGCTGCATCGAAAAATGCTGCTAAGATGGCTACTAACTCTGCAATTTCACTCTCGTTGATCGTTGGGATAGTGAATGGGACATTTTTGCTTGTGTTCAGAGAATGGCTTGCTTCCTTGTTCACCACAGACTCAAAGGTTATTGAATTGGCGCTGAAAGTTTTGATAATAGGTGCCGCTTATCAAATCAATGATTGTATTTCATGCTCTACTAATGGGGTTTTACGTGGTCAAGGTAGACAAAAGATAGGTGGCTACTTGAATTTGTTTCTGTACTACTGCATTGCCTTACCACTTGCCTTTGTGTTTGCATTTTACTTTGAACTAGAACTTATCGGTTTATGGATTGGGATGATCATCGCCTTATTTATTGTATCTTTATTACAGTATTACTTTGTATTGGTGAGCGATTGGGATCATATTATCACTGAATGCATCAATGAAGGTATAGAAGAAGGAGGATTTACGATTGATGCACATTCATTGGTTCCCAGTATGAGTAATTCCCACATTGTTTAAGATAATTTAGAGATATTGGGCTGAAACTCGCCCCTCAAGTAGAAGAGTTTATAGCAATAGACATAATGTGACTAGAATTTCAAAGAATTTACTTAATTTGCAAGAAATCATCAGGATATCGCAATGGCCCAGTTGTTGGGAGAGGTTTGTTCATATTCTGAGCTCTGCAACCTCTGGTTATCACAATAAACCCGAGTTACGCGAGTGTGGTACCTCAACTGGATCAGTCATTCTTCATGTAACCATGTTACGAGTACTGAATGGTTGCAAATTTACACAGCTACGAAAGAAAACATACAATAAGAGTATTCATGCACGAGACCTCCTCATAATATACAGGTAGGTACATCAATGATTCAATATGCGATCATCCACTTTATGCTCAATACGATCTCATGCTACCACATTAGTCAGGAACATTTCCAATTTCACCTGCGTGTGGCCCAGGAAATTTCTAAGCACAAGTTGGGTACACTTATCTGGGAAGGTGTTAGAGGAATCCGTGCATACTTGACAACAAAGAGTTAACTTTCAATTTTGATTGGCGTAGGCGTATGTAATAAAAAAAAAAGAATCGACTAAAGTCGGCATACCGTTTCATAAATTTGAAGTTTGCTGGTGATCTTCTATTTACCATTTTGCTGTATTACATCCAGCTTAAGCTGGTATTATTAATAGATCCGTGACTCAAGAAATTATTGGCGAAAACGGACCACTTTCGATTGCATTGTATTTAGAATTACGTGCACCCCATGGCCCTAGTGAAGTAAAGCATGTGTCAATATCTGTAGCACTTCCAATTCAGCCCTTCTCACCCAATTTTGTTTCTCTTGCATCTTCTCCATTGGTTTCCTTCCTTGCATGGAGCCAGTTTTGCAAAATTTGAAATTGGAGCAAAAAATAATTTTCTAAATAATAATGCATGCCTTCTGTTTCCAAGTGGGATTTCCATTCCGTTGTTTCTGGGATGGAAACTTCTGAAACATGTTTCTACACTTAACAACCAAGAAAATAAGTGGACATTAGGATAAAATGAAAATAAAATACGAAAAAATATCTAAAAATTAGTACACTTAACTATATGCATATTGATGCACATACATGGCGGTAGGCTTCGCTCGATAATTCCGCCCTATGGAAAATTCCCTACCATACAATTATTTTTAATTTTAATTTATTTATTTATTTTTATTCATTTATTTTTATGGTTAATTAATTATATTTACAAAATTATTTTATTTCCTTCTTATATTTACTTTCCCTTTCTAGTTCAAGAATCTTAAGTTTAGATTTCGCTAGTTCATGTTCATAGTAGCCACATTTTGATTGTAGATTACTATTCTCATTGATAAGCAGATGCAATTTAGCAGTTAGTGCGTCCCAGTTGTGTGATGTTTCTAAGTTTTCGCTAGCGCGATCGTTTCGAGCGGCCAATTTTAGCGAGGAAATGTCGTCAAGTATAGCCCGATACTCATTCTCGGTAAGATTGGTGGAAGACCTTCCGCTAATTATTTCCTTGAGTTCACCATATTTGAACGCTAGCTTGTAGTAGGCTTCGTAGAACTTGTTACACTTTTCCAATTCTTCAGTGTAGTCGTTCAAAAGCTGGTTGTACTTGGCTAGCGATGGAACTTGTTCACTGTCATTCTTGCTCAACTCAACTAGTTCATTCAACTCAGTTAGAAATTTGTTCTTCTCTTCAATTGACTCAACCAACGTCTTTAGTTTATTCGTATCGTAAGAAGATGATATCGACTGGAGAGATGCGTTTATGCGGGCAATTTTAAGGTCATTTTCAATGGGTGCCACATCCTGTTCTGGCTTCTGCCAATGTTCTGTTCTTGCGGCGAAAGGGCTGCTAAATAATTTTTCTTTTCTGTAGGCCCCATCGCTTCCACTCCTAACTATTCGAGGAGGGTTGGGCTCTCTATTTCCGGGGGATCTTTGAAAGCTCCCAGGGTAATTGTACGGTAATTTGTCCAATTTCAGCACAGTGTCATCGTGCTGATTGTAAACCTGGTCCAAATCGTTTTTCACATCTTCATCTAACCAACCTCTTGCTTCAAATAGATCTCTGTAGGGCTTGGATGGTCTAGTTGAATTTACTGTGCTTTCATAATCCGAGTTTGTGTAATTTTTTCCGTAATCAATTGTTGGTTCATTTGTGGGAGGAGAAGTTGGGCCAAAAAGACTGGTGAACGCCCTGTTCACGAACCCCTTTTTATCCTCCATAACTAAAGTCTCGTAAAGGAAAAGGACAGTATTGACGAAGGAAATGTATCTACAGGAATATATCTACAGGAACGTGCTCTTCACACCTACCTACAATGCTTATCTATTGCTGTGTTTATGGTTTAATTTTTAATTTATCAGATAGTAGTTTTGTATTTTATTTTTTTTTTCGCGTCTTATTTTTTCACTCTCTCTTTTGGTACGCTGCCTGTTCTCCACAGCTCAAGCTAAAGCCTAAGTTAACTATTAACCTGAAAATAAAAGAGAGACTGAATACGAGATGAGAAAAAGAAAGAAAAGCTCATGTTGGGTAGTCAAGAGGAGGTGATATCTGTAGTGTCGAAACTACATCCCGTAGCGTAGCAAGGTGCATAATCAGGTGTTCAGATCATGTATATTAATGTTTTCTTGTATCTGGCTTGTTGCACATTCCCATAATTACCGTGCATTGTGTTGGAGCTACAAATCCCGCGTAATTGCTAGAACGGACTATTTTCACAGCTCTGTTTTTTTTTATTTTTTCTTCTTTTTTTTTGGTATTTTTCTTGATGTGTCGTCTTGTAAACCTGATTTGTAACCTTTTTCCCTGGACAAAAGTCAAGGTGACATTTAGCATCAATTTCCAGTCATGTTCACCCACACCATCAAAAAATAAAGAGTACTCCAGTAAGAATTAAGCTTCACTTCAGTCACACAAGCCCCCCCTTTTAGCTTGGCTTGTTCTGCTTCCTATTCCTCAGAACAGTTTGCTAGTACTCTTTGGGTCCTTCCAAATCGATTCGATCTAATTAGATAGCAACGTGACTGTATGTGACAATGTAGCATTCTACAATAGGTTGTATTTTTCACGATTATTTTTTTTAGTCTACTTCCTATTTTTTTTTTTTCTTTTATTATTCGCAATTTGCATTCTCCAAAAACTCTAAAAATTCTAATATATGAAAAATTTCCAAAAAAAAGAAGAGAAAATGTATGCGAAACTTAAAATCGTCAATATTTTTTCCCCCATCACATGTGCCTGGAGGCTATTTTTCATTGTCCGTGCTATTTGTACAATAATACAATTTAAAAGGCTATTATCATTTAAGGTTTCAAGTGTAAACATTACTTTTTGAAGTAAAAATAATTCCAATGCCATAAGCTTAAAATCAAATCCAGAAGTATTCAATGTAATCAAGTCACAATTATTGTACCCTTTTTCAAAACCGAACTAAAAAACCTTCAATGATCGCTGAAAGTATATGGTCATATGATCATTTGACACTTAAACAGATTTTAAACATCTAAAATCCCCGAATCGCTTAACACTTCTCGTCTATTTAGGCTAATTCCAAAATTGGTATAGGCTAATCCTTATTAGGTAAGGGAGGCGATTCAGGTACATAAGGGCGTAAAACATATTCCAGAGGCTCAGCTGCACTAGGAAAAAAGAAAAAGCCCAACCACCCCTACTTCCATTTTGGGCGGTGCCTGACATTCATGCATCTCGTAAAATCTGCATGCGGTACATTGACGACAAACTAGCCAAAAATCACCGCCAAACCGGATCCTCATTACGCGTTAAAACATATTTTGTACTTCATTTGAAATAGGTCCCTCCCCCAATTAGGCAAAAACAATATGGAGGATGCTGGCAGTGATGTACAAAAAATCTCTTTCTTGCATATGGCGAGTCCAGACGTTCCTCTAATGCTATTCTAAACCAAGTAAATACTTTAAACCTGACATGATATTTCTGCATGATACCTCCTCGATATTTACTATCAAGGTACAGAAAACAAGTCACTTTTTTCAATTCCGGCGATTAGGCTACCCTATGTAGGAGTATACAATTAAAGTTTAACCTCATATAATCCTAGAGAATCCGTCCTTCGAAAGTGAAAAGGAGATATTGAAAAAAAAAGAGAGAGAACACTATTCAAGAAATTTTGAGTAAGAGGCTACTTCCTTTTATCATCTTTTCCATTCCTTTCAAACCCTTTTTTCCCCTATATTCATCATATATAGTAGCTAGTTACTATATTGAGGACAAAGAACATATACGCGACATTTTAATTGCCTATTGTAATTAGTAAAATTCCAATTACAGAATTGCAACAATAGACTTAAATATCTGAGAGGGAAACAAAGCGACAACTGAAAAATAAGAGCACCTCCGACGTATTTGACATACATACACCTTCGTCCAAGAACATATAACGTCTTATTCTGGCGCTCAACTTCGGCATTTTCATATCGGTACACCCTTTTCGTTTATCCCGTTTATCATCATCGGCATCAACTGACCTGAGGTTCCTTAGACTTGCGTACTACATACGAAATTTAGACGAGGAGCATTTCGAGCCGTTTGGTTTTTATTTTTTTTCTTTCACTTCTTCGGTTCCAGATTTTGTATTAAAGTGGCACACATTCCATAATAGTGGAGAGGAAAGGAACGGCTTATAAGAAAACAAAGAGCAGATAGTAACTACAATAAAAAAAATACTACACTTCTCCAAAATAAGAAAATAATAATATTACCATTGAAAAAAAAATTATTATTTGTTAATATATACTGAAGTCGGTACGAAGATCTTTTTTTTGATTTACTCCCTTAAGAACTGAAAAATCGTCAATTATTCAGTTAGCTACTACCACCATTACTGCTGCTTTTCATATATATTTATTAGAGAATTTCAGTAATCTGCAATGGTACGATTCCTCCAGTTTGAGTACCCGGCCCAACTTTATCATACAGAGGTACTTCGCCATGCAGATAATTTCCAAGAATACAAGCATGAGGTGTTATCCACACTCATCAATTCTATCAACTTGAACAGACCGAACTTGGAGTTATACCTGCAACAACCATACTTGACATTTGCAATCAGAAATAAACTCATAGACTTTTTGTTGAAAATGTCCATCAGGCTCAAGATTTTACCATTCGTGTTCTTTCGCGCAGTTAAGATCTTTGATAGATACTGCCTGAAGAGAGTAGTACTCCTCGATCAGCTGCAATTGATCATCACAACTTGCTTGTGGATAGCTGCCAAGGTCCAAGGTGGTAACAACCATTTTGTTAATTTATCCAATGTTGGAAAGTTAACTGACATTAAAACCATAACGGATTTAGGATATGGCCTGGGAGGAAGATTCTTAGGACCCACTGAAAGATTCAGACTTCCTAAGTTACACGAATTGGTCAAGTTATGTGGTGCTAAGTGCAAGTACGACCAAGGCATGTTCAAACAAATGGAATTGCATGTCTTACTGACATTGGAATGGAGTTTAAACGACCCATCAGTTGAAGAGTTTTTAATGCGCCTGGTGGAATTTAATATTGTGAATTCAGAAAATGGTGAAGGTGCAGAAATCGTTCGTGAGATTATCAAGACTAAAGAATATTTATCTTATGTCTCGTTATATTCCAATGAATTAATTGACGTAGATGTAATTGACTTGAGTAAAGCCATCTGCCAATTGACCAACGAAATGTTGAACTTGACTGAAAACGGTGGCTATTACCAAAGAATTAATTACGTTAATGAAGCTAGCAAGGACGACGACTTTTTCTACGAAACTTCACCATTAGGAGGTAGTAACAATGTAACTGCACTCCCAATAAAACATTCCACATCTAAATTAACCACTTCAGCTATTAGGCAGAATTTAATAAAGGCCATTATGAATTCCTCCGAATTCATTTTGAAGCTTTTCGAGTCGGCAGGTCCACAACAAGTATTCAATGCGGTTATGTATAAGCATTCCAACAACAACAATAATAGGCCAATTGCCCTTTGCAACACAACTAACGTTGGAGAATATTTACAACATCCAAGACACCAGTTCAACAACAATGTATCGCCAAGTTCACCATTGAGATACCTGTCGTCTTCACTGCCATTAAGATCATACCACTCTCCACAATCGCTCCAGTCAAACACCTCCGGAGCCACTACGCCAAGTGGTAACAGCACATTTTCACTCACTCAACCTCCTATCCGCAAGAGGCCTATTACTTCCATTACACTGTCTACTTCATCATCATCAACAATATCCATTGCTACACTTTCTTCACTTCTGACTGTATCAACAGGAGGGACCACTGCATCTTCAATCAACACAACAAATTCTTACAAGAAGTCAGCTAATCATCAACACCAACTGATCCCTCCTCCACATCAACTCCCTTCCAACTTCAATGCGTTTCCAACAATAAACGAAGCAATATATGAACCAGTTGTATTACCTCTGGTTCTTCTCAAATCAAACGCTGGAAGTGGAATAGCTGGTTCTTCTGTCAGAGGAGTTTCTGGGAACAATGATGATTTCCCAGATCTTACTCCTCAGAACTCAAAATTTCCCATGGTTAACCATCATATAGTTAATCACGCACATAACAACAGCCAGGCAAGCTTACATTCTCAATGTTCTTCTAGAAATGACCATGGTTCAATTTTTGAATATGAATCTACAAATGCAAACCCCTGCCATGTGGGGACTCCTTTGAGCGAGGACGATTCTCCACTGCATCCCATGATTAGAATTAAATAAGTTCTAATAGCTCACTAAAAGTAAAATCCAGTTAAAAATAATATGAATCTCATTACCTCCACTCCCCCAACAAAAAAGTTACCTAAAAGTTAGAGAAACTGAAGTAATCAAATAAAAAGCACACGACACTCATTCACATATATACATAGAAAACTTCTTGGGATGAATCTCATAGAAACTTTGCATCATCATCACCTTAATCACACTCACACACAAACATCATTTGAAATTATTTTACTACTCTGTTTCTATATGTTTTAATTTGCATTTTAATAGTTTTATATTCACTTCTTCTAATAGAATTCCTAGCGAACAAATAATCCAAGCAATGTAGCGGTTTACCATTACATGTAGATTGAGCAGAAATTAGGAAGAGGCCAGTAGCTTTACATAATTTGTCTCATTTCTCGATCGTTTCAGTGCAAATGGACTTTGTAAGTTGTCTTTGTAAGTTACCTTTAAGCATATGGCTTGGCTAGAGTTAGAGAAGTGCATCCTGCAGCTAGCACCATTGTAGCATCTTCAAGGCACCCAGAGAGAAATAGAGAAAGCAAATTTAGACCAATTGATACTGCAACAGGGGGCTCTTTGGGCCAAACTGAGCTTTTTGGTAAGTGGCAGCTGACTCTCTGATTTACTTCATTCTGGGCCCGTCATCACCGATCTACTCAGTACGTATCTACATCATAATTCACAGGCGTCGTGTCTCATTACCCAATCCATCCATGCCTAGCACTCTCGAGAAATGTTGCATAGCGTAATTGAGCCTCACACGCAACTTTATTTTAGGTGCGAAGTAGCCTAGCCAGTCAATCAGAGCACAGTGTTGGTCAACCAGCTGCCAGCTATTTCGCTCTTTTGCTGTATTTCTGTATTTCTTTCGCTACTTTAGAATCCCTGCACCCCCGAGCTAATCGACGGAAGCAGCCCTTTACCCCAAATCGCGCTGCTCGTCTGCCAAACGGCATCTCCTAATCCACACCTCGTCAATTGCAGCACTGCCTCTCTCTCGAGGCTGATATTTCATCTGAGTACTATATACAGGACCAAACACGTAATTGGATCCTTATCACACTCTTGTCTGGCTGCTGCACGGATTCCTTCTTTTCGCAAGAAGCGAGTGAACTATATAGCACCTTTAGCACCTTGAGCATCAGGATGAACATCTTTTGAGATCTCACCAATTCTCATCCTCTCCCACTATCCGTATACTTTCCTCCTCCAGAAACTGCCAAAAACAAACCACCTTAGCCCTTATCCTTCCAGTTTCCAAAAATAGCCCCCCATCTAACACAAAACACGTGATACAATAACCCTTCCCTTTCCTTTTTTACTTAGCCTTCTATACGCACTCCCTACATCCCCTTTGTTTCTTTTTTTACTCACTTCTTGTTTTTTTTTTACCTTTATTTTTTTGCTCTTTATTTTCGGTGCTACAAAAATTTGATCCAGTCGCAGGGAAAAAAGGGTAGGGAAAAAAAAAGAGACCGCAAACGTTTCCTTCTGATTGCAAGTAGAACGTTCACGTCATAGATCATGATTTTTAGTAGTATAATAGTCCCGCTTTTGGCCCTCGCAGCTCGAGGTGTGCAGGCGGATCCCAGCATGGCCGAACTTGAGGGAACATGGTCGTCTAAATCCAACACAGTATTCACAGGGTCTGGGTTTTACGACCCGGTGGATGAACTTCTTATCGAACCAGACTTGCCAGGAATCTCATATTCATTCACATCCGATGGGTTCTGGGAAGCTGCATTGTATCGGGTGACTTCGAACCCACAGAACCACTCGTGCCCCAGTGCCGTGTTGATCTACCAACATGGATCGTATGAGTTATTGAGCAATGGTTCATTGGTGCTCACCCCGATTGCTGTCGACGGTAGACAGCTTTTGTCAGAACCATGTACGGACGATGGATCTTCTGTATACTCACGTTACGTCCAGGCAACGTTTTTCAAGACGTATGAAGTCTATGTAGACGGGTATAACGGTAGATGGACCTTACAGATCTACCAATTCGATGGATCTAAGATGCAACCGTTATACTTAGCTTACAAGCCTCCAAACATGTTACCAACCACCGCATTAAACCCTACTGATTCTGCATCCGAAACCAAAACCTCATTGAAGAAGAGAGCCAGGAGGTCATTAGAGAATCAATATAGAACCAACGCAGTCAAGACCACTGCAGGAAAAAATTATGACTTCTACTGGTGGGTCGCTGTTAGTTTTGTTGGGATTGGATCTGCATCATTTTTCATGATCTAGATAATTTCAATCCAGAGGGCATTTTTAAAAAGAAGAGAAGGACCCTAAGTCGCTAGAAATTCTGAAGTGAGGGCGTGATATACGGTATTGGGCCAGATACTGAAGTACAGGTTCAATGCATAATGAACCATTTTGCATTGCATTCTGCAAGGATTTGCTTATCCTTCTGTGCTTCAAGATTTGCATGATATACTCCCCTTTCATCTTTACGACTACCATTTTTGTTCGACAAATTTGACACAGGGGAATACTGATGAAGATGTAGAGAACTCTCAGGTGGAAAAATTATTGGAATCTTGAACATATACTCCAAAAGTTTTACTTCTACTTGGGAAACATACAATGTTATAGATAGGTACGGTACTACCACACAGAAACAGAAAACAAAAAATGAATATTGAAACAACATAGTAAGGAAAAAAAAATACTAAAGATTATAAGGATGTGTTTTTGTAAGACTAAGAAATTTTGTAAAAGTATCAATAAAAGCATGAATAAATAATATTTATCTAGGATACAATCTTGTAGCATGCTGATGACTGTTTCAAATATTTTGTAGAAAAGAAGTACCTAAAGATAATACAAGAAGACGGTACATGAAGATAGTACATGAAGATAGTACATGAGGATAAAACAGCATACGAAATGACCTTAACATTACAGCGACCTAAGGTATGAATAAGACATCAATAGTGAATGAGAAGCAAATACAGACAAGCACATAATCTGACTTTGGTGGATTACTCGAGATACTCTCTATCTTCGGTCTGCCGATAATTCAACCAGAGGTAGGTCTCAGTTTTTGAACCATGCGTGAAGTATTTCCACAATACAGGAGTTTCGCTTCTGAACAGTCTGAGCAGGGTAGAGCCGACAACACACGACTACAACTACAAGTAACTGCCAACAACTACAAAATGCACAACCAACAACAGCCGACTTCAATGCTATCTAGGCAGTGACACCAACCCAAGTATTGGATTACCGACTCAATGGCTGATCTCTGAAAAATTTAGTGATGCATAGCCGCAGCTAGTGCATAAAGTATAAGTACCTCTCTCACCTACGCCCTGTTAGTGAACCAAGGAAATGCAAAGTGCAACAAGGAAATTAAATTCACCACTTGGTGCAAATAATCTGCAATTATATACCCCAGTCGCCTCCTCTTCGCTACCTCTTTCAAAGATTTCCGTTAGCTCTACTTGAAGAAGTCCTCTACATTAAAACTAGAATAGCGTTCTGCACATTGACTATCAGTCGTGCCCACACCAATACAGATTCAAATACCAAAATTAATAAGACAATTTGCCCCTCTATGGCCAAGACTCTCTTTAATTCCTTCAAACTTAGGAAGCTCAAGTCAGAATTTCCCCTAGAGGACAAACAGAATAGCAATAGAATGTCTTGGTTCAGTGGGTCGAGCACCGGTCCCATCAACAATCTTGAAGCGAAAATTCAAGAGGCAACATCCTCTTCCATACCTAATGGAGAAATCGAGATATCTGTTGCACTTGAGATCACCGATATCATTCGTTCCAAGCAGATACCTGCAAAGCAATGTATGAGGACATTGAAGAAGAGATTAACCTCTGTACAGGGCAATCCAAATCTTACAAAACTGGTTCTTCAATTGATCGACTTATGCGTTAAGAATGGTGGATTCCACTTCTTAGTGGAGATCGCCACACCAGAATTTGTAGACTACCTCTGCGATAATGTATTCAAGATACACTACAACATCAAAGATAGAGATATACAGGGAAATCCTGCAAAATTTGAAGTAGGATGCTATATTTTCCAGTTGTTAAGGAATTGGAGCGTTTACTTCAAGGGTCAACTTCAATTGGCCGGAGTAGAGAAAGCATACAAGCAATTGGTTCGGGAAGGTTTCAAAGTAGATGAGTCTGTGTATGGCCCAAGCTCCGATAATATAGTGGTCGGAGAAGCCACCACGGAAGGCTTTGAGTTTATTGATACTGAGGTTCCTCCAGATTGGGTCGATGGCGAGGAGTGTATGATCTGTTACAGTCCATTTTCAGTGATTAACAGAAAGCATCATTGTAGAAGCTGTGGGGGAGTGTTCTGTCAAACTCACTCATCTAAGAGTATGCCCTTGGTTGGGCTAGGAATAATGGAGCCCGTTAGAGTCTGTGATAACTGTTTTGAAAAGAGAGGTGGGGGCCGTCGCAGGACTGGCTCATCAGAGGCGAGAGCCCCATCGCGTTCGAGAGGTACAAGAGACATAGTTCCTTCGGCTGATGACGAAGATGATGATTTGAAAAAGGCAATTGAATTGAGCTTAAGAGAGAGTCAAATTCCAATGAGTAGGCCTAATGGACCACCACCTCAGTTTGAAGCTCCACCACCGATTTCAGCCCCTCAAGCCCCTCAAGGATCGGCCCCAGACGATGAGGAAGATGAAGATATGAAGGCAGCAATTGCAGCCAGCTTAAGGGAATTCAAGGAGAAAGAAGAATTATATCAAAGACAACTGGCTCCACCACCTGAGCCAGAAGACAATTTTTACGGTGATTTACTCCCCTCCGGATCTCAGTATTCATCTAGTAACTTCAACCAAGCAGCTCCTACTAATCCATTTGAGCAACTGTCCCAGTTTACCGGACAATCTACTCAATCCTCACAAATAGGCAACCAGCAGCAGTTCCAACCCCAGCAACAACAGCAAACCCTGCATACAACATATCAACAGCCTGAGTTAGAAGACCTCTCTCCTTCGGAAGAAGAGTCTATAAACCTCTTCATAACTCTTATGAATAACCTCAAGAACGATCCGGCCAAGCAAGCGAATATCTTATACGACACAAACCTTTCGGAACTACACTCAAATATCATCACGTTTAAACCAAAGTTGAACCGTTCTCTTAGAGCCAGTCTTGAAAAGTATGAAACCTTTTTGGAGTTGAACAATAAAATTTCTACAATCACAAGATTATACGATTCATATTTGGAAAGCAAATTAGCTCAAGCTTACGGTGGCCATCAAATCTCATATCAGCAGCAAAATCCCACGGGGGGCTACCAGTACCAACCACAGCAACCACAGCAACAATTTAACGGTTACTCAGGCAGTCAGAACCTACCTGAATCACCTCTTGAACCGGTTTCTGGATATCAAAAACGGCAATCTACAGGATACGACAATCATGTCCCAGAAGTTGGATCTGAACCCCCTATCGAAATTCAACAAGGTTCTCCCTACCAAGTCCGTCAATCTACGGGATATCCTTTGAACCAAACTTTACCTGAGCCACATGCTGATCAGGTACCACTTCCCCATTATCAAAGTCGCCAATCCACTGGCTATCCAGTAAATGAAAATGAATCGGAACCACCAGTGGATGCTCAATATGGTTACAATAATTCGGTACCACCTCAACGAACTAGTGGTTCTTATCCTGGTTCTAAAGTACCAGAGCCCATGCCTGAAACTACCTTCAATTCTACTCCAAGCTACCCTCCTGGGACTGAAGTTAGTAATCCACCAGCAAGCCAAGAAAATACTGGCCCATACCCTAAGGTAGATTATTACCAACAGCAGCAATCTTCTTCATCTACACAGATTTATCCAAGCTTTAACCCATCCGAACCGCCAACGGGAGAACAAGAGCTCCAACCAGCTCCATCCCAGCCTTTTAGTTACCCATCGAGCACTATAAGTGTTCCTGAAGATGAAAACGAGGATAAGGTTGCTGCCAAATTTCCCCCCGTTTCTGACATTGAACCAAAAGTTGATGGAGATACTCACCACGAAGCGAATGCTTTACCTTCAATATCAGGTTTGCCTTCTCTAGAAAGGATCAAAAGTAGTCAGAGCCAGAAGCTATATGCTGAAGAGCCGCTCATTGAATTGTAAGTAAGACTTTGAATGAATGTAGTACAGGGTTCAAGTTACCAATGACCATTGCATTAAATAAAATCGATTATAATACTTGACTGTAAGGAGCGTAGAAGAGAATTGTAGAACGGAATAGTAAAAGGGAATAGTATAACGGGAGTATAATCAGTAAACATCGGATTAAGTTCCAAGTCTATTACAAGAACCTAATTTGCAGCCAGCGCATCCTTCGAACGGTGAAAGCACTATCGTAGCAATACAGCAGTGGTTATAGCCGTAACTAGTATAATGGTTAAAAGTATCTCTATTTCACGAATCTAGCAACTGCAAGTATCCATCAACATTATGCCATTGAGAGAGGGTTGAACCCTCAATGTGGAGAATAATCTACTACGCGAAGAGTATGCTGCACCACCAAATTATTATTTAGGTGCGGCTTCTAAAACAGATCCTGTAGACGAGAAGACCAGGCAGATTCTTTCTTTGACATGTATCGAGGAGCAGCAATTGTTTGAATTATATATAATATTTATCCATTACCCTCTCTTGTGAAACCCTGAAAGCTTCCATTTGGTTGCCCCTCTCAATAATATAATGAATCACACTCTATTGCAGCACGATTCATGTGACTCCAAGAGTCAGCAAACCGTTGCGCACCTGCATCGTAATTATTTTTCAGCTTTGACTCAGGCTGACACAAAATCAAGAAATGAAAAATTTTAATCTGAACTGGTTAGAATTGCTCTTGAAATAGACACTTAATATTACTTAAATATATATCCCTTTCTTTTCCTTGTTGAAAATTTAGTATATAAATTAGCTTTTTTTAGAACTTTTCTTACTAGTTCTGCTAAAATCCACCGTAAACCGCAATTTCGACCTCCCTTAGAAATTGCACCTACAAACACGAGAGCTGCCGCTTGAAGTTTCTGAAAATTTTAACTCACACCTCCAGTGAGTTTTGTTAACCTGTAAAGGACATAGAGAAAAAGCCGAAGCGCACCTAGGTAGCCAATTCCAATCCCCTACCTTGAAGGCACACCTTACAAGCATCATAAAAGTACTGTACCACATTTTCCGTACTTAGCTTATTTACTATATACAGTACAGTATTACCTCAATCTATTTATTCCATGGCTCCATCCATTGTACAGCAAGAAGTTCCAATTCAATTTGATCATGAAAGATTATATTCGTCTTCAACTAATGATCAATTGAACTTTAGAAATTCTACTCTTCTAAAATCGACTCCAGTTGATGCTAGACTAACTGTTGGCAATGCTTTACTCAATCAAGTCTCATCTATTGATTGCAACTCGTGCGATGCAGGAGAAGAAGATTCATTTTTTGTCGCAGATATTGGTGAAGTTGGTCGTGCATATAAGCTTTGGAAAGATAGACTTCCAAATGTGCAACCGTTTTATGCAGTTAAATGCAACACCGATATCGAAGTTATTAAAAGATTGGCAAAGTTGGGTTGCAATTTCGATTGTGCCTCCAAGCAAGAATTTGAGACGGTATTAGACTTGGGCATTGAACCGGAAAGAATTGTTTATGCCAATCCTTGTAAGACGAATTCGTATATTCGTAGAGCTCGCGAATGCAGCATCCAGTTAACAACTGTTGATAATTCACACGAGTTGTTCAAGTTAGCCAAGTTCCACCCTAGTTGTGGTATTTTGATTAGAATTGCCACAGATGATGAGACTGCTCAATGTAGATTATCAACCAAATTTGGCTGCACTTTAGACACTGCTATGCTGGAACTTTTACCCTTGGCTCACGAATTAGGATTACCTGTGAAGGGAGTCGCTTTTCATGTTGGAAGTGGAGCAACAGATTTCACTTCGATCTACAAGGCGATCGGTGATTCGAGGAAGATCTTTGACAGAGTTTTGGAACTTGGAATGCCTCCATTAACCATTTTGGACATTGGTGGTGGATTCCAACAGGAATCATTTTTAGAATCATCTAAAACTGTCAGCCAATCGCTTGAAGAGTTTTTCCCACTGGAATTTGTTAGAGAATTTGGAATTGAATTTATGGCTGAACCAGGTAGATTCATGGTTTCCAGAGCATTTACATTGGCCACTAATGTCATTGCTCGTAGAGACTCGGTTGGAGATGTTCCACCTTTGCTTTACATTAACGATGGGGTATACGGTAATATGAATTGTATTTTGTTTGACCACCAGGTCCCTGCTCCGCACGTATTATCTCACGGAAAGGAGTTCTTATTCGAAAGAGCCGCAGTGGAAAACGGTTCCGGATTTGAATTTTCGATTTGGGGTCCTACTTGTGATGGTTTAGATTGTGTTAGTAACAAGAGTTTGCTATCAAGAGATGTTCAGGTTGGTGACTGGTTATATTTTCCACACCTAGGTGCTTACACTTCGGCTGCTTCGACCTCATTTAACGGGTTTAAAGGGGTAGCCAATGTTATTTACGTTTTTTCATGAACTGAAAAATGTGGATGAATCAGAAAGAAAAAAGTTAACCCAAGAGGCTAACTATAAAATTAATTAATTATATATGTTGTTTAGATTTAGAATAAAAATGCTACAAAGCAAATATCGTATCACATGTAGCAAACTACCCGTATGTATGGGTGCTCTGGTGAGTACCAAAGTTGAAAAGTATCAGTTTTTCTCGTATGAATGATTAGTATGGGTGTACGTCGCAGTCAATTAGGGCGCTCCGAAGTCTGATGACGAAGAAAAACGGTCTGATCAATTCAAGCACTACAAGTAAAATCAAGCGCTTAACGCCCCTAGCTGTCCAGGAGAATAGATAGGAAACTTACTGGACACGTACCAAAGAAATATTTTGGCTGATTTTCCACCTAAGCCGTTCTATTACATCAACACGGTGGAGTGTACCTTTTTACAGTTGGGTGCAAAATGCACCCTAAGCCTGGAAAATAATGCGCCAAAAAACAAAGGCAAGAACACCTAAAGAGATTGCAAAATATACCCCACATCGACTTTCAGAGGTGAACCACTCAATTTCATTGCACAAGCGCCATACCACGCTACTACTCCAGTGTTCCAAGCCATATTATCACTAACCTTTCTAGATTTATCTCGCTGGGCCGATCAATTTCCATTGACTGAGAAACACTTCCACTTTCACCGAAGGCTCATATCTATTTCTGGCTCACGACGATGCGCAGTCTTTTTTTTCTGGGTAATTTGGATGATCAGTGCAGATTAAAGTTTGACGTTTGTATCAGAGACAACCTTATATCACCCAAGCCCACACTTTTCACGTAAAACGTAAGCCGAGCGGCTAACTGCTTGCCGTGATGATAATAAAGTATTAAAATACTCCTCAATGACTTACTCGCTGTCCAATTATCTTCATTCCATACCAAGATCCCTTTAGCTGCATTGGAATTTTCGTCTAAATTCCCCAGCAAATTCCTCACAAATCTTCATTTACGTGCGCGATACTCCCAGTTAACAGTCCTGCACACAGGACTCCGGACAGTTGAAGAAATAAGAAAAAGAAAAGCACAACGTCTCCCAACGGGAAGCAACCTGAAGCTCAAACTATATACGTAAAAACCCCATTCTGCTCTTTCCATTAAAATATTCACACCTTACACAAGCATAGAATGTCAGATAAAGTTGCAGTCGAAAATTCTAATAAGATTTCCAACGCTCTTCGAGCATTGGAAAGCAAGAATCCGCCAAAGCAATTGACCAGTCAACCTACAATTGAGGTAAGCAGCGCCAAAAAGGACCCCACGCTTTACACTACAGATGATGGTGAGTCGTACTCCACAGTAGATAGAGCAGTAAGTACGGTTCCGCCACCTGCAACCAAAAAACCTACAGATGAACAGTTGTTTGACCAGTACACCGGACTCCCAAACGTTCAATTCCTCAAGGACCATTTCATCAATGAAGGACGTCTAAGAATTCCACAGATCCTCAGAATTTTGGAGATGGCTATTAGGGCGTTGTCTGCGGAGCCAAATTTGCTTGAAGTTCCTGCACCAATAACGGTCTGTGGTGACGTTCACGGACAGTTTTTCGACTTGATGAAGCTTTTCGAAGTTGGTGGAGAACCCTCCAAGACCAGTTACCTTTTCCTTGGAGACTATGTGGATAGAGGTTCGTTTTCTATAGAGTGTCTCATCTACTTGTACTCGTTGAAATTGAACTATCCAGACTCCATTTGGCTTCTTAGGGGAAACCATGAATGTAAGCACCTAACCGAATACTTCACATTCAAGCTGGAAGTGTTGCATAAGTACAATATGGATGTCTACGAGTCATGTCTTGAACTGTTCAACGCTTTGAGTTTAGCAGCTATAATGAACAAGCAATTTTTCTGTGTGCACGGTGGAATATCCCCTGACCTTCAGTCATTAGACGATATAGTCAAAATTAACAGGTTTAGGGAACCACCCACAAAGGGATTAATGTGTGATTTGCTTTGGGCTGATCCTGTGGAAGATTACGACGAAAAAGATGAAGAGGAGGATCGCCATGGCAAATCATTTATCAGGAATTCGGTTAGAGGCTGTCTGTACGCTTTTACTTATAAGGCATCATGTGAATTTTTAGAAAGAACTGGATTACTTTCCATTATCAGAGCACACGAGGCTCAAGACATGGGGTATAGAATGTATAAGAGAACGAAAACCATGGGATTCCCTTCTTTATTGACCATGTTCAGTGCGCCGAATTACTTGGACACTTACGGTAACAAGGCTGCTGTTTTGAAATATGAAAATAATGTGATGAACATAAGGCAGTTCAATTCAAGCCCACATCCTTACTGGTTACCAAATTTCATGGACGTTTTCAGCTGGAGTCTACCTTTCGTTGGAGAGAAAGTCACTGATATGTTAGTAAGTATATTGAACATTTGTACCGAAGAGGAATTAGGTGAGGATACTAGCTTAGCTTTTGATCCAGTTGAGGCAGCAAAGAGCAATTCTGCAATGGCTCCAGGTAGAAAGGCACCTGCAGTTTCATTTGTCGAGCCAACCAAACCAACACCTGTAGGACCACCACAACCAAAAGAACCAATTTCAGAATATGAAGCCAAGAGAATCGCTCTCCGTAATAAAGTCATTGCCATTGGACGTGTATCACGTATGTACTCTGTTCTTCGTCAAGAGTCTGAAAGCGTTGCTCATCTTAAGTCTCTTAATGCTGGTGTCCTTCCTAAGGGATCACTTCTCCACGGCTCTGAAGGTCTCAAAAGTACAATTTCATCGTTTGAAGAGGCCAAGAAAGCTGATCTTAAGAATGAAGCGCTTCCACCTAGTTCTAATGAAATCAAAAGGCGTGAAGAGGAAAAGTCAGAGTTATTGAAAAAAGAAATTGACAATGCACAGAACAACGGTCCTGTACTACAAAGGCTTATAAGAAGGTTGTCACAAAGTTAAGTTAAGGTAAATGAAGTTTAGTGAGGGAAAATAATAATTACCCCATGGACTTCCATAAGGAACGTTGCTGAAAATTGGACTCGGTACTCGCAATTCGAGGTAATTGGACTGAGCAGTCATGTTCTTAGGTTATTGGAGCAGAGATTGGGCACTTCGGAGCTAGTCTGAATACAGGCTTTTGGACTTCGGCGTCTCCCTTTCCTAGACTTCTTCTGGATTTGATAGAATATTATTGTTGGAAAAAGACTAAAGGCTAAATGATATGATGATTATGAGAACCCATCGAACAACGAAACAAATGTAGACTTCCATGTAGCCAAATTCACAGTAACCTTAGCAACTCCATGGAAGACAAAGATATAGTACCATCTGTCAGTTCCAACTGTGAGAAGAAGCAGGTTTTTCCTTCTAAACCCCACCTACAGCCATTTACTTTGTTGATGTATTTTCTTCGTATCTCGTATTTTACCTTGCATGGTTTTAAGGTTTTCGTTTTCTTTTTTTTTTTTTTTTATTTTTTCTTTTTTTTTTGTCTATTTTCGTTTTATGTAAAGCTTCGAGAAACTAGCTTAATTTACGTTTCAAGAAATACCAAGCTAACCTAATCAAATTTTCACTGATCGTTTCCATAAACTGTAGACCGACTCGGCAGCATGCGCAGTCCCCATTTTGTATTTCAACAGCCAAATGTCGAGAACACAATACCGGTTAAGAAGTATTTGTCTTCCAGCCCTGAAAAATTCTCTTCAGAGGAGGAAGATAACTTGATATTGTACGCTGGAGGAGAAAGTTACTACTTGGAGATACTTGAAAATGATCCAACTGTGAAACTTGTGGTAGACAAGAGACTTAAAGCAACTTCAGTGACAAAATCAGACTCCGTATCTGATTCTAGTGGGCCTCTAGGTAAATTTGAAGGCATAGTCTCTTTGTTTGTGCTAAACACGTGCTTTTTAATTTGGTTCCAAGAGAGTGACATAGGAATTGAGTTCCCATACCAATGCATAACGCTACATGCTTTGCAGGGTGATAAATTATACCTTCAAGTGGTAAGCAATGAGATATTGAAAGCAATCCCAAGCCACCTGCTGTTGCCCATAGACTATGATCTCACTGTAGAGCTAACTATAAGAAATGTAGAAGTAGATATCAAAAGTAATTCGTTGTTCCAAGATAAAAACAATTCAAGCTGGTACAGTTCATCTTCAGTGCAACGCATCTATGAAGCAATGTCCAGATGTTCCGCAAATCATTTCGACGATGATGAAGAAGCTGAAGAAAGCGAACCCACTACCTGGTATACTGGGAATGATGACATCGATCGTGTAGTACCGGATGTTCCAGACTCTTGGTTGAATCAGGGAGATGCTGATGATTTGGGAGAACAAGAGCCCATTTTAGAGGGAGAAGCTGGAATGGATGTTGATGTAGGGTACGGATCAATTGCAGGAACTGTTAGAAGAAATAGTGAAAACGCCGAGGTAGAGTCAAAACGAAAGAGAAAATGAGTGAGTCAGGACCTGTGCGCTAATAATATAGACGCAGTATCTTTCATAGGTAAACCTAAGTGAAGAGTTCATATTTCCCTGACTCATCTTGCCTAGAATATTGAAGATTAACGGCCATATGCTGTTTCTGCCACCTTAGCACGAACCACAAGTGCAAATCACAGATGTCCAGTAGTACAGGTTGATAGGTTGGACGGAGCACCGGGTTAATTGGTAATCAGCACGAAATTATTTAATTCCCTCTATTTCCAGACATTGGTCAAGAGTTAACGCAATTAATGAATAATGGTAATCAATTAAAGGACAATTTCGTTCCTATACTCACAGAACAAATATCACACCTAAAGCTGCATGATTGCCATGCAGTGTAACTATCTATTACATCTCAGATCGTGACAATTGTAATGGTTACTTACTGAATATATAAAAACTGGAAAATAATATATACACTTGATGGTGTCTCAATTTACACCTCTCCAATATCATCAAAATGGAATGTAAGTATATGGGTGCAACGAATGCGTAGAACTTTCCAACACTGTATTTCGAAATGCTCGAATTAATGTTGTTGATGATAGACAGCAGCTTGTGCTATTGAATACTGCTCATTCATCAACTATCTACAACAGAATTAGCCTTTTTGGGCCAGCCCGTTACTCTCTAAGCTTGTCAAATCGACTACCTGCAGGAATGATATATCTTAAAATGGTTGCAAATACTGCATATAGAACCAAATTGCAGCCATTGACTCAAAAGTCCTTCTCTCCTAAGAAACGTCTGCCCTATCGGCGTAAGTAAAAGCTCAGTAAGGTTATTGGTAGTTTCTACTCCTTATCTACTTATAAAAGTGCCAAGATGTAATACTTCTCACATGTTTCTGGCATGTTTTAAGGTGAATCCTTGCATGAAAAGTTAACGTTAAATAGTGCCATTTTCTTTTTGTAACCTCTATATGTGGCTGAAACAAGCAAAAGAGCCAAAATTGACCTTGAAATACAACCAGAATAGATAACGATGCCAATAGCTCAGCCAAACCCAGGGTAAAATGACTGAAAGTTGCATGACAAGCAAGCCAGAGATGAGGGCTACTTACAGGTATACACAACAAGTATGGGATATCCTCCTAGCTGTCTGTGAAATCCAATGTTCACAAAGAGACCAACGACAATATTCGAAAGAAAGAAATCAACACATCTAAGTATACCATCATCTAGCTAGAGACGTAACTATAACATCTAACGTAGTTTCAACTTCATAGGATGAGAAACAGAGCCACAGGGGTAGAGGTTTCAGAAGGCCATGCATTCATACTACAAATTCCTTCAAACGATAATCTTCTCAAGAAAAAAGAAGCTCTCTTTTTTCTTGAGAAGATTATCGTTTGAAGGAATTTGTAGTATGAATGCATGGCCTTCTGAAACCTCTAAAATATTTTCTTTGGTTTGTGGTTTATCCACAAATGGGGTTTGTGTAACATGAAGGTCGTTTTCTGTTCAATATGAGGGTCGTGGACGTGTTCAATATGTAAATCGCCAAATTAAACAAGTTTCGGACTTCTCAAAAAAAATTGGAACCAAAATTTCAAGGATGCAAATTTGAAAAAAATGGTCAAAACCAAAGGGGGGGGTACACGATTTGAATGTGACAGGCAATTTTGAAATTCCCCTTAATTGGCTTCCTGTTTATAGTGAACTCAATAAATAGTCCAGAGGAGTATTTTGGAACATGATAGACTGTTTATAGCACTCAATTTTGAAAGATTTAATTTGTAACTGGACTTTTATGTGAGAGGAAGTAGTAAATTTTCTCACACAATTTGAAGAGTCTTAGGTAAATAAGAGTTAAGTGAGACACTTTTCATAACGTAGCTGATAGCTCTGATGGGCGTTTTATCACGTGACTTACATCATTTAGTCTTACCTTACCAAGGAATGGTTAATACTGATTACATGTTTCATATTTACACAGCCTATAAGCTTCACTTACTTTGAGGCCCTATTGCGTAACGAACACGTTAAATATGGAGTAGAAGTCTCTGCTACAAATGCCTCGAAGAACATTGAATATGTAAAGGACTCTCCGTTTCAAATTCATTGGGTTCCACACATACTTGAACTAGCAAAAGTTTAGTGTATTTGCTAGCAAGTCACTTTTTTTTATCAACATTTCTTTCTAGATATTTCTAAATACCACTAGCTGCCATTCTTGTGTTCTAGTTGGGTCATACTTACAGAATATTTAGTCATTTATTGTGTACTCCCGCCCATGCAGCATATAGTTAGGTGTCGTTGCTTCCCGTACCAATGCTTTTTGGGTGCAAACCCATGAGTTCTGAAATTTCACCATTTCTCTACGAGAGAGAACTTAGTCAACCATCAGAAATTATTACACGATTCCTTTAAAAAGCTAGGTATAGAGATTGAAAATGAATATGTACACACAGAAATCCAGCTATACAAGCTGTTTATCACTTCTCTATCTTCTGGTCCGAAAGGTAAATGGCTCCGCTCTGTTTTGCTGCTGTGCGGCGCGGCTCTGATCGTACTTTTTGCGCATACAATGAAAACGAATGAAAATCTAAAGACGGACAACCCTCAACTAGACTGTACATATCTACAAGTCAATATAGGATAATTTGAGCTTGACTTTAGTCTCCAGGATTCATTCATTGGTGGACTTGTACTATGATGAGAACTGCTGAGGAAAGAACACGGTTCAAAACTCATTTTTTCAAGCTTGGTCAAGGTAGAGTATTTTCATCTGATGATGAGACATTCTGGAGAGTGTTCTGGCAGATACCGAAGACAACCAACGACATATTTGAGTTGTTTACAGTGCAGGACATTAAGAGCGTAAGGGACCAGAACATAGTTAACTTTGTAACATTTTTGAGGGTTTTGATAATTAAATTATGTACAGAAGAACAGAACACAGGAGCTACTTCTTCTCTGACTGGTGACGTGGGGCGGTTGAATGTACAGGAAGTTTTAAATTGTATGAGATGGTTATCTAAAGTGTTACCACTATTTTTCGAATTAAAAGATGAAGCCTTGGAAAGGAAGTTCTTCTGGTGTGACGAGTTTAATGCAATGGATTTCATGGGATATACTGCAGGAAGCAAGGGTGGGGCCAAGAATGAGCTGAGCGATGTAGCTAAGGATCTGACCAGGTTTTTGGCGGTTCGGTTGATGCACAAAATCTTGGAATTACTCTTCTACAAGGGGTTCACTATAGATAGACGGAATAGCAATTATCAGCAAACAGATTCAGAGGATCCGGTGGCATTTCGACTTTGGGAAAGTGGGATTGGATCTTCTAATTCCAAGTATAGTCCACCAAACTTGATAATAGAGTCCAACAGGACAGAGACCTTAAGACTCTTATTGACACTTTTATCGCAATCTTTTTATCTCCCTACTACCTCAATAGTTGCCGAAGGAAATCGCTTCTTAATATTCTTAGTAACTACTACCCCAAGAATCCAGCTTTTGACACTAGTGTGTTCATTGCTAAACGTGGTTTGCAGAGCTGCCAGAACTTCAAATGACAAAAATTCCTTGAGTTATTCCAATTCTCTGTTGACAGAGATGAGACATTTGTTTGTGGCATACTCTATTCAATTGCTCTGTATCATGATAGTATTTCCATTACCACCCCAAGATAAAATTCAGTTTTTATACGATTATAGAATTCTTGAAGAGGGTAAGCTGGCAGCAAATTTGGCTAGAGTTTATTTTGGTAAACTTCATAAAGAAAGTGAACTTTACTTTATAGCAACGTACTTCATGAATGTTTTAAGAAATCCAATGGATTTGGCTAAGACCTCTGAGGATAGTTTATCCTTTCCTTCATACGGAAGAGGTGGTGCGTCTAGTACCTCTCCTCCTTGTTGGATTTCTGAGGTAACCATGTTACTATGGGAACTTTTTCAGTGCAACAAAAACTTTAAGCAGCTTATAAAAGAGAAGTTTATGAATGAGCTCTTTATATTACTACTTTATCATATTTACACCTACCACAATATCCCCCAATTACAAAACTTCATAAGAGTATGCACATATTTTATGTTATACTTATCATCTGACATCACATTAACAGAAAAATTATGCCAGCCTATTGATATGGAAATCTATTCTAACTTCCCGAACCATTTCAAATGTTCTACAGCCCCAACAACAATGAGGGATGTTGCTGTTTCGCAAATATGTGTTTTGCTCACAAATCTGTCTCAACTAGTACCCAGTGCTAATTCAGACCTTTACATCACATCGCTTGTAGAAATATTGTACAACCTTATTCCTGTTGTTTCAAAAGAGCCGTGGCCAGAGCATCTACTGAAAAAGACCAAAGACGAGACCCTTGCGTCTCCAAATCCGTCGGGGGGACTAAACTATGGCACTTGTGTTTTGATCACACAAGTTGTGACGAAATTTTCCACTAAGAAATTCATATTTGAAAAGTCATACCACTCTGATCTATTGGCCTTGGTGGTGAGATCTGTCTGCACTGCTATTATTAAGCACCCTAGGCCGTCCAGAATGCTCCTTTTTAATATTTTAAAAAACGAAAAGGGATACGATTTGATTTGGAATACTATTTACAGCATGAAGAGCGAATACTTCAGTGGTGACACTTTAATCGTAAAAGAAGAATTTGATGAATTTGAGGAAAATAATGAAGGAGCTTCAGCAGCTAATGAAACTGGTAGTGAAGTCGGGCGTACAAACAGCAACGGCTCAATATACAATAACGACCTGTATTCTCAATCCAACACAAGTTTACCACCTTCAGAACTTCCGTTTAGAAATCGATCCAATCTGTCTATTGACTTAGCTCTTCGCCCAAAGTTGCCCACCGGTATGTCGTCAAAGGCTAGGGAGAAGCTCCCAATGGACGCTCCATTAAAAAGATCTTGGGGCGGAAATGACTCACTTAGGATTATCCTTACCATCATTCTTCCCCATCTTAAAGTTGCATTGAAGGAAGTTTGGTCTACTAGAGATGACTCTACTTCTTCATCAATAGATACGTACACATTGATAAAGCATATTGAAGCGACTGATTTCGACGCCTTAATACAGGAAAATAAGAGGCAAATTAATTTTGACTTTCTTCCGGAAACCCCCATTGAAACTCTTAAGTTTAGTTGGAGTTATCTTTCACTTGGTTGGTACCTTTCCTTGTTATATGGAAATGTGTACAACACAGTGGATAATGTAAGGGTATACACAGGTAACAACAATTATAAGATTGTGAAAAATATCAGCGCATCAATTGCAAGCTTTACAAAAATATCTTCCTGGACATCGACATCTTCATCATCTAATTCAGCTGTAAACACACAAGACGGTACTTCTGATGAATCCAAAAAGGTTGTTGAACTCGTAAGTAGAGCTTTGACTTCAACAAACCATTGGTCTCAAACTTCAATAATACTCTTCAAGATTCAGTCCATGAAACAAGAATCGTTTTTATCAACATTGAATACCAAGTTTGCGTTTGTGGGAGCTGGGCATGGAGCAGCATTGGGAAGCAATAATGGTAATGAAAGTCCGACAATTGGGCCTGGAATCAAGATCGGTGAAGGTGGAGACAATAGTACTCCTACGACCCCTCGAATGATCCCTGAAGTTACTAGGAGAATTAGTGACTTTAGATTGAATAATAATAATAGCAGGACTAGTATATCATCTAATCAATCTAATGGGGTGGGAGGATTTGGCGGCGGCTCATTGGTTAATACTCCAATTGAAGAACAAGGTGAGTTCTTCCTGAAACGAAGCTCAGTCTCGTCACTTCATTCGCTCAATTTAATGAATCGGTCAAACGATGCAACCCCTAGAAATTCAATTTCAACACAAGAGTAGATGATAAAAATTTACATAGATTACATAATAAAGCATATAACTTATTACTTAATTGTTCTTGTTAATATGATCTACACTCTATGTACACTCAGTTTAACGCCTACCACCACGGCGACCCTTTTTCTGCACCATTTCAAACCCATCATCATCGACGATTGGTCCTGCTGGTTCATCGACATCCATGGATTCTTCAACTACGTTGCCTCTACTTGTTAAATTTTCATCACCTTCTTCTTCCTCATCATCGTCTTCTTCATCGTCATCAGAGGGGTTATTTGGATCAGAGCCTACTACAACATGGGAATTCTGAGTCCTCAAGTTCTTCTTTGCTTCCCATTTAGCATACAATTGATCTATCCCATCATATTTTTCAACCATCACATCCTTGAAGAATTTGAAAATTAATGCAGCAATTTCCAACGCAGAATCGTTATCGATTTCAGTATCAAACTCATCAACCATTGCATACAATAAAGTTTCTTCTATAAGTGCTATATCTACAATTTTATCATCAAATAAGTCTATTACAATTCCAGAGATCCAGTCCCTTTTTTCACCTGAGTTTGGACCTCCCCAGGAGTTTTCTACAGCCGTATTTAATTCTTCCCATTTGTATACTGCCATACAGACTCCAAGTTCAAATTTAGCTTGTCTTTTGGCATCATTGAACTTTAAGTTTGTGACTCCTTCGGGAGCTTCAACGTAGTCATTGGGATCAATGGACACAGACATATTGCTTTACGAGATAAAACTATTTGCCAAGTAACTACCACGATACTAGAATGGGGTTTATGTTTTGTATTCGATGAGCTGTGCGATGCCCTTCTATGCCTATGTAATATTTTTTTTTGTTAGTGCATATGGTGTGCATATAACAATGCTGCAAGATTGCAGCCATTAGTGTTCCATATATACCACCACGATGAACAACTACCGGAACATTTCATGTGTCTTTCTGGTTTGCTTGAGGGATGATTGCTCAAAGAAGAAAGCATTCATTTTTAAAAATATTTTAGTTTCCTGTCTATTGATTTTGGAATCATAGCATTCCATTGATCTCTTTGTCTCTCTTCAAAACTGTAATTATCTCTTCCTCAGACACATTTAAGTGAATCAATCTATGTCTTTCACCTTTTATGTTTTGCTGTAATAATACTCCGCTATCTACTAAATCATTTATGACCAGCTTAAACTTTAAAACTCTAATATTCATATCAGTGTTGGAATTGGAATTGGCTTGGGTTATGATGCCTTCGCCGTATAGTAATTCCACTATGCTCACCTCGTCATGATTTATAATCTGCGATGTTAGCAAGAGAAGGGAATTTTTCATTTCGTCAAGGATATCTCCCAAAGAGTTCTCTGCTAGACCTGATCTTCTAATCCTAAGTAACACTCCTACCAATGCTAATTTATGTGCAAAGGGGAGGGCAGAAAGAAATTGGGAAATGGGCGAATTGATTGTCTCGTTGATGGCTTTCGAAATATGAGAAATCGAAACATGAAAAGGCGTATTATCGTCTTCAGCTTGATCTTTTATGATAGTTTTAAATTCATTTTCAGCAATCTCGACTGCTCTTCTACAGATAGTGAGCGCCCTTCTTGCATCTCCACTAACACTGGCTACTTTTCTTGAGGCAAAGTTTACCGCATCTTCATTCACTACAACTTTTCTCCCACCGACTTTCTTGGTGTTCCTTATCATATCCAACCTGTGCTTGATAATAATCCCCAATTGTTCGTACGTGTATCCAATGAATTGAATTCTCCTAAGTCCCAATCTTGAAGATATTTTGTTAGACAAGACTCTTTCAGGCAAATCCATCGTGTTGGCAACTGCTATTACGATCAATTTAGAGTATCTGTACGTGGGCCAATTGAAAAAATTATACATAACATTTTGCTTTTTTGTTACAATTTGATCTAGCTCGTCCATGAGCACAACTAGTGGCTTTCTATCGTAATCCTCTTCTTCAACTTTGAAGTATGATTCCAACAACAAGGCTGCATTTGATGAACTCACATTCAATCCACTGACCTTTTCCCAAAGAATTTCATAAGCAACTTGAGGGGTTAATAGTTTTAACCCGTTAATTTCAACGTAATCGAAATCTCTAATTTCATTGGTGGGAATCAATTCCTTTAATTGAGTGATAACTTCTCTGATGGTTGCAGTTTTGCCCACCCCTGGTGTCCCACTTACGTATACGCAACACCCAGTTTGTTCTTGGATCGCTGTTTCCAAATTCAAGTATATAGAAGTGAATTCATCTTCTCTACAAGGTAACGAAGACAATCTCATCGATGTGTGTAATTTGGCTTTCAACTCTTTAAAAATCTCTGAGGAAGAATCTAGTGAAAGTGGCCCGTCAATTAAATCTATTTGCTTGGTCGCTGTTCCACGCTTGACGGTTAGCTTTTGCTGAGGCAGGAATTTGACACGAGAGGATGATAGAGATGGCTTTGCAAGATCTCCCTTCAACCTTAACCTTTTCTTCAAGGGCGAGAGCATGGAGTTAATGACTTTCCTATCAGTAAGTTGTAACTTTGCTTGAGAAGGTGATGGAGACATTGCTTTGCGCCCCCTGCGACGAGGAGACCCTTTAAGATTCATAACATCGTCTTCTTCTATTTCGTCGTCAGACCTATTCAACTTCCGGGGCTTAGACTTCTTTCTAGTTGGAGTCTTGTTTCCTGCCACCTTACCTCTCTTTCTGGATTTATTATTTGCATACTCATCATCTGTGTCTGGTTCAAGATTTTCATCCGAGTCACTATCTGAAGCGCTTGATATTTTGGCATCTAATTCTGAATCCTCATCAGATAAAAGACGTTCAGAGTCCTCATCTTCCACTTTGATGTCTACCTTGTTAGGTTTGTCAAGTTTCTTCTTTACAGGTTTCTTCTCCCTAGCCTGTTCTTTTTTCTTCTTGTATGCACTTGGTACGGTCTCCTCTCTGATGAAATCAATGTAATCATTTGGATCATTCATGAACATATCCAACAACTTTCCAAAGTCAAATTCTTTAGAGAATTGTTCACCTTGACTATCACTACCTTTTCTACACACATAAACATTTTCCATACCTTGAGAAAAGTCCTCTTTAGAGACAATTTTCACCTCTTTTACGATCTCATTAACCTTAATCTCATCCCTATATTCAGTAGCATATATTTCTGACTCTCCAAATTGATTTCTATCATCATCAGTTGATTGGGTGTCTGAATTTTTCAAAAACCAAATCACAACTAAATCTATGAAATTCACATTTCCAAACGATACATCTTTGACTATGGCAATTTCGGATTCTTCAGAAGCCTGCTGTTTTACTTCTATAATAGTTCCCTTCTTTATAATAAGCCCATCACTTATTCTTTTTAAAGTTAATTGTCCAGCACTGGTATCTTGTCTTCTTCTAGACAACCTTCTAGGTGAATCTACGCTGCTGCTCTCCGACTCTAGATTGAATTCCCAACTCTCAAGATCACGTTGACTTTTGGCCATACTTCGTCTCCAATTAAACACTAGTCAAAACCTGGCGCCACGTAACCAATTGCTTGTTCTGTAGAGTAGAATGCTTGATAGCTCTGAAGAGTTGTACCGTGGAAATTTCTACGTTTGATATCTCGAGTTTTGAGCCGCACCAGCGACATTAAATATTTCAAGAGCGAAGATATGTTGCACATCTTGAATACCGTACATGAACCATATACAATGAACTAACAGGTATTTGAAGGTAAGGGTTGAATTAGAGAGTTATAGGTGCAACGGAGGAGAGTAAGAAAATGATAAATTTGAGAAAAATGAAGAACAATGCCTTACAGCTAGTTGACTAGCATGGCCTGTTGGCCACTGTTCAGAAGATTGACATCTCCGACAAAGAGGGGACACACTTTCAAGATATAAGAAACTAGATACAGTGTACTTTAAAATTTATGCAATTTTATATTCAATGATAACCAGATCACCGAAGTATGAGTATATAATCAATTAAACAATTGGGAGCACATGCACCTAGCTTTTGAGGTCTACTGGTCCCCTAGTTACCTCAATATTAATTTCAGATCCACCTACTACCTGAGGCTATCTTCTGCTGCTTTCCCATGACTTTCTAAAGGCAGATGATACGTATACGCGTTTCCATCTCGCTTGGCCTCTTTCCTATTGTTTGAATACAAGTATTGGCTCCCCTGTATTCACAATTTCATCCAAATTCAACTTCAAATCGAACGCTTTGGACAACACTATCTTAAATATCTTTTGAACGTTGATAGAGTGGCTAGTAGACAGGAATATAACTGGTGCCTTCATGGCATTCCCGTACTTCATGGCCTGTTGAGTAATCTCTGTCTGATCTTGGAAGCTTAGATCAATAAACTGATCATACTTGGTTCCTACCAAAAATGGAATGGCTGTCTTGTTGAAACCCCTGACTTGCCTGTACCATTCTTTGATGGAGTTCAATGTAGATTTTCTAGTCAAGTCAAACATAAACAATATAGCAACTGCATCGTTCGATACCAAGGGTAACATATTTATGAATTCCTTTTGTCCGCCGAGATCCCAAATGGAGAAAGTTATCGTAGTATTTCTAATGTGGATTTTCTTATCCATGAAGTTAACTCCCAATGTTTGAATGTAGTCTTCGTCAAACGAGCCTTCAACATATTTCACCATGAGTGATGTTTTACCTATCTGCGAATCTCCAATAAGACCAATCTTAAGAGCTACTCTAAATTTGTTAGTACATGTCACAATTCTACTCTCCTAGCTGGTTTGTATCTCTCATACATCCAAGTGTAATACCATCATTTAGATCAACACTCGCAGTGACCTCCGCACTATGAGCGCTGGTAGGTTACCTCATTGCGCTCCTCTACTTTGGAATCACTAACTCTATAATTTGCACATAATACGTACTGGTTATTTTGGTCTTCCATTGGGGCCCCGTCTCTCATCTTTGATCTGGATGACTTGGTCTTTCAGTGAGTTCTGATACGTACCGTATCGTGTTGTAGGTGCCTTAATGTGGGAAGGTTGATTGTTTACATTTCGCGCGGGCTACACCTTACAAGAGAGCACGTGATGTTATTTTTGCCAGTCACCGTATCACGTGCACTACTTGATATTGAGGGTAGTGGTGGCACAATGAACACTATACTGTAGAGCAAGCACAGCATCGAAGCTCATCACTGCTGGCAGATCTAGTCCCAAATGAACGGGGCGCTTGAGTCTACAATGTAACAGAACAATAGTGTAACTAAAACCAAACAGGATACACACTGAGCACACTGTTAAGCTAGCTGCTACCCATCTTTTAACTGGAACTGAAGTGCGGCTCATCGTTCACAACCCTCTCTTCGACGAACTGCATACGGTGATCTTGGATTTTCTATCTCCCCCACTAGGCTTCCCTTGCTCCAGCTTGTGCTAGCGGGTGCGAATACTGACGATACGCTACAGGGTCGCTCTCTCGCTAGCAGGTTCGTCCCCACAGCACAGGCACCAACCACCAAAGTCCCCCTAGCAACACACCTTCTCGTGTCTCCCTTCACCTCCCTATACCCACCACTCTCTCCTCCACTTTCCTCTGCTACCTTCCTTTCCCTTCCTTTCCCTTCCACTCTTCCACTCTTCCTACTCTCACTCCTCGCTCATACTCTCACTGCACACAATCCCTTCTACTCACTAACTCTCACTACACACACTCCCCTACTCGCCAATTTTCAAGTTCGCGAAAATTTTGGTGAAAAATATTGAAAAATTTTCCAAGCAAATTCAAACGTTAACAGACTCCTTCTTTATCTAATTATAAAACTGTAGTCATGGCTGTTGGTAAGAATAAGAGATTATCCAAGGGTAAGAAGGGTTTAAAGAAGAAGGTCGTAGACCCATTCACCAG